>JAVGVS010000072.1:1737717-1968844 GCA_032718565.1 Distichodus sexfasciatus
GAGCAGTGGGCGGCTTTGCTTGGTCTTGGGGCGATACTTTGCTCATAAGTACTTTCATTGATCCGTGACTTTTATGGTTGCCTGTTTTATGCTTCTGACACACATTGGATTTCAGGGCAAAATGTTCATTTATATTCACTAATATATTCACTCATATGCACTGTAACAAGGTAATCAGTGTTTTTCAAGTCACCTGTCGGTGGTCATAATATTATGACTGATTGGTGTATTTTTTACAGACAGGATTTTTGAGTGTCATTTTGTTTGAGGTGTCACAAGCTGATTCAGTAACAAATGAGAGTTTATTTCAGATATTTATAAAGATCCAAAAATGACATGTAATGTGTCCGTAGCTATAATTCACTGTTAGCCTCAACAGTTTATTACAACCTCATGATACAGATTAAACCTCCCGAACCAGGCCAATCCCACATGGAGAGGTTGGTGGCTTTTAAATAATATTGTTGTATAATAGTTCTTTTAACTTCTCACAAGCTTTCCAAACCAAAATGGAATGAGTGATACCCTCTGCAGGGAAAAAATCCTTTCAACTGCACATTTGCCTTCCTTTCCTTGCCTGTTTGGCAGTGTCAGTGTAACCTCTCCAAGTCTGAAACCTGCAGCTACCTGCAGTCAGAAATCAAAAGAACAGCACTTTAATTTAACCTCATACTGTTCTTTTAAATCAGTAGAATCACTCTAAAAGTCAGGAACAGTTCAGTGCACTGTATATCAATTTATGCACACACAGTGAGTTAGTTTGTATATTGAATGCAGACCTTTAGGTTTATTATTATATATATATATATATATATATATATATATATATATATATATATATATATATATATATATATATATATATATATATATAGGTAGTGCTAAAGGTTTTTAGGACTGGTTCAAATATATTATCAATAATGTGATGTTTATAGATTTTCCTCCTTATCTCTGATCCTGTATGATATCAGCCTGTTTTACGCAATAAAATGGCATAAAAGTAACATGATATTACTTTGCATCTCAAGGTATCAATAATACGCACATAGTAACAGGGAATATCAAAAATAAATCATAATTTTACATGCTGGATTGAAAAGCGGCCTGTGAGTTTTATGATCTTGCTACGTCTGAGAAAATGGAAAGTGAATGAGTTGGAAAACTCTTCTAAACATGTCGTGCATACACTGTGAACACAGTATTAAGTCTCTTTCTTAGATTTAGATCACATTAGATTAGCAAGCAGGCCGACATTTCCACTCACAACCATATAGACTGCTTTATATAGAGAAATCAACTTTAAACTTTGCTAGTGGTTAATAGATCACATTTATATTACATCCCCAAACCATAGCAAACATTTTCCTTGTTAGTCATTTTTGTAATAGAACACATAATATATATAGACATTATGTTATATAAGATTATATAGGCAAAAGTCAAAATTCAAAAAAATAAAAGAAAAACAAAGACACATAATTAACTTAAAATTTTTCAAAATTCAAAAATTCATTTTTTAAAAAAGTCTTGTTTTATTTCAAATATGTTTACATTTCATAATTCAATAGTGGATATGATGTTAAGTGCATTTGTTTGCCTGTTTATGGTATAATCTAGGCCCACATGGTCTTCTGGAGAATCAAAATCAGCAAAAGTTGAATATAACAGTTATAAATTCATGTAAGATTGAATATCCATACTTCCTGAAATAAAATAGTTTTTACTGGTGTAGATGCAAAACCTTAATGACAATATATATATATATATATGTATGTACAGTATATATATATATATATATATATATATATGTATATACACACAGTTCACCAGTCATTTCAGCTAAAGCAGTCCTAAAATTCTTTGAAACAATCACATTGTTTCTACCGATTGTTCGAATATACATTACAGACTGCAAAGTTGAAAGTGCATAAGAAATTACCTTCCCTCAGCGTCCGACTCAAGTAGTGTCTGCCTGTTGAGAAAATGACTTTGACAGGGCCCTCTAGGGGGCAGAGATAAATTCTGCTGAGTAGACAGCCTTGATAAATGGTTCTCAGCCCAAGGCCTGGGAACCCACTACTCTGCACTGTTTTAGGATTTTCGGTGATCTAACACATCTTTCGTCTTGTGCAAGGCTTCGTGATTTGGAGCAGGGAAAACACAATGGGTGGGACTGGTACTGAGAACCACTGGCTTATATGCTTGTTCAGTGCAGAAGAGCAAACACTGGAACAGTGGTAACTTCTTGATCGCTGTTAGAAAGTGAAATCCAAATGGCTTTGAGCCTTGAACACACACACAAAATCAGATTTCATAGGCATCAATGAGTTCGTGTTTCTGTCATATGGGGCAAAATCTTATGGTGAGAACAAATGCTGGTTAATTAAACTTACATTGATTAAAGTTATACTGAGACACTTAAACTGATCAGACATAAAGTTAAAGTGAGTTGTTATTTGTCATTGTAAACACACCACAATGAAATCTGAACCATCTGTGAAGAAGCAGTGGGCAGTTTTTTGGCAGTGCCCGGGGAGCGGTGCTTGGAGACTATACCTTGCTCATGAGCACCTCAGTAGTACCGGCCCGGGCCTTGAACTGATGACCTTTCGATCACGAGCTCCTTAATCCATACGCTACCAACTTCCCCAAAATTATTACTACTCGCAATGCACTGTATGTGCTGACACCTTCCTTTTGTAGCCAACATTAACAGTTAAGGTAGCTCTTCTTCTTTGGGGACAGTTGGTGGCGTAATGGTTGGGAGTTCACCCCATGATCAGAAGGTCGCCGGTTTGAATCCCAGACTAGTAAAGTCACCACTAAGGTACTTATGACCAAGGTACCGTCCCCAAGCACTTCACTTTCATTCACTTTCACTTTCTATTGGATCGGACAACTTGGTCCAGCCTTCACTTTCCAGGTACATTAGTGAGCTTCAGTCGCCCATCACCATGTCAATGGTTCACCAGTTTTCCTTCCTTGGACCACTTTTTGGTAACTCCTGAGCACTGTAGAGTGGGACCCCCCCCGCCCAAAAAAATTAACAATGACAATTTGGCTCATGTCAGAATGTCTCAAATCCTAACACTTGCTCACTGTGGTTTGGTGTGACACTGAGACCCCTGGAAGCCCTCATGTCTGTGCTACCTTCCAGCTGTCCCTTTTTAACCAGGCTGCCATAGTTACTTTAGCACCGCCAAAGGTTAGGTGTAGGGCACTAACTCGCTTCTCTTTCTTCTTTTTTTCCGATCTGTTCCCGAGCTGATGCTTCACCTGCTGAAACCTCACGTGGACTCTATGGAGACCTTGTCATCTGGAACCACCTGGGACTTCTTCAGACCATATGGACTTGAGCTGAATTACCAGTTTAATATTAAACTAATTAACTTATTGTTGCTGAGCGGCCCAAGCAACAATTCTGGATTCGAAAGCGTTCTTTGGACTATTGTTATATCTTCACTTCTTTAAAAATGATTAATTAACGATTTATCTTGATCTAATGTTAACTTGTGTCCCGCAGTCACCCAGAGAAGGATAGGGCCCCCTTCTGAGTCTTGGTTCCTCTCAAGGTTTCCTTGCCACTTTTGCCTCAGTCTTGCTTGTTGGTAGCATAATGGTTAGGGCTTTCACCCTGTGATCGGAAGGTTGCCAGGACCGGTAAAGGTACCACTGAGGTACTCACAGGCAAGGTACTGTCCCCAAGCCCATGTCAGCTGCCCACTGCTCCTTCACAGATAGGTCAAATGCAGAGGTCACATTTAGTTGTGGTGCACTGTGTACTCAGCAAATAATCACTCACTTTCACTTTATCCCAATATACTGTATATGCAGCTGTCATTGTGACGCGTTAATCAATGTTGCTTACTTCACTGGTCATAATGTTATGGCTGATCATACTATAATCAATGATTAACATTCATTTTTCAATGCCGATATGACGTTTATAAGGAAGTGTAGTCTACTTATGCATTACAGTATTACTAATTGCTCTACATGTTCTTGCCCGGTCCAGCTTTCCTGTTGGCCATTTTTGTTTCAGTTCTGAGAGTGAGATTGCTGAGAAGGTGAAAAAAGAGAGAAAAGATTAGCATTTCTGCAAATGTGGCAGAGCTCTGTTGGTCTACTAACCTAATGACAGACAATGTGTGTCCTCTGAGGGGATTAGTGTGTCTGAATCACACCCTGTTGGTGCTGCTCTGGCTTTCAGAGCAGCGCTGCAAAGCTGCACAGTCAGTCAAGAGGTAATGTCAACAAACCATAAAGAAGCTGCGAGATCAGGTCAAGCTCACTTCTGAATTTTTGGAACCCCAGCTTACAATTGTGGCTTGATATCGTGAACTAAGCTGAATTACAGATACCGTGTCTTTGTTTCTGATTTATTCTTGATAATGTTGGCAGCTTTGTATTTGCTGGGGATTTTTGTGCAAAACTGATGCAATGTACTTGTGTCTGCAAAGTCAGGAATTTATGTAGCATATTTTGAGTCGCAATGGTGTTATTTTAACCTGACATCTCAATCAATCTAGGCTTTTAAAAATGTGAAAAAAGGTTGAAATTTCATAAGATTGTAATCGGATTAACAGATGCATACAGGACACCTTTTGAACCCAGCAAGCTTGCTAACTATTGACTGAAGATGCATTTCAAATAAGGCAAAGAAAATTGACAATGAAGTGTACCCAGGATGACTATCACTATTTTTCAAATTGATGCAGCTGATCCAGGTTACAACTTAACTGCCTTGGGGTGCATTTCCCAAAAGCTACACTATGTTACTTGTATAATATACACTATATTAGTTGCTAACGTAGTAGCAACTTTGCTTTTGGAAATGCACCCCTGAGTGGTAAAATTAAAATATATAATTTATTCCATTTATTAAATGTTTTCTCAATGGGAAATAATATAGAATGGTTGTACTTCATTCAGTTATATTCATTCATTCATTCATTCATTCATTCATTCATTCATTCATTCATTCATTCATTACTGCTTAATCCGGGGATTAAGCAGTAATCTGGAGTCTGGAACTACAGGTGCAAGGTGGAGACCAACCTTGGGCAGGCGCCAACACACTGCATGGCACACACACTCACACAATCACACTCTCACTCACACCTTACGGGGCCAATTTTGAGTCACCAATTAACCTATATTGCGTGCCTGTTGACTGTGGGAAGAAACTGGAGCGCCCGGAGAAAACCCACACGAACACGGGGAGAGCACACAAACTTCACACAGAAAGGCCCTATGGAGATCGAACCCAGGTGTGTGGCAGCAGCGCTAACCACTGCACCACCGTGCCGCCCTAAGGAAATTTAATTTTCCTCAATTTTTTTGGTCAGTTACATGATTCTTAATACACATGTATATACAATGGACTACTGACTAAAGCCTGCGCAGTGACATGCCCTATAAGTAGAGGACGAGGATGCTTTCAAAACCATATGGCAAAGTGTTCTCATAGTAGACAAGATCACAGGGATTTTTGCACACTTATTGTTCCCAGTGGAAGTTTTAAGAAATGTTTAAACTATTAACATGGAAAAGTGATTGTGGGCCATTTCATCACATACTCAGACCCTTTTCATTTTTCTTCATTTTTGGCCCAACACTTAATATTATGTTCTTTTCTCTGTGATGGATTTGAAGAACATCCACATATATTATTCTGACATTCACATCCCACTGCTCTGAGAAGTCCAATGTTGGAGTCATAAACCTATCATTAAAGATCATTAATCCCCAGGTCTCTCGTTATATTGGCTACACAGCCGTCTGCCCTGGAGGTATTACAACAAGCTTAACTACCATTGGCTAATAGACGCTGACAAAACTTATTACCTTAATAAAGTCTATTTTTTCATATTTGCGTGCATAAGCATCTTATATCTGACACCAAAAACACTGCCTGACTCAGTTTTACGGTTCCTTTGAGGTGTCTCTTGGCAGACGGATGGGTGGCACTCCCATTTGCACTACTACAGCGATCATGTTTAAATCAAAATATTTATCCTGGTCAAAGTAATTTTGCATTCATGCCATTGTTGGTCATTTATGCCACATTAATCTATATAACAATTAATTTGTCTATCTGCCTGTCTGTCTTTATGAGAAGAATGCCAGGGCTGCTGAGTCTTGTGCACTGATTTTGGGTTTCAGACTGCAAGTGATAATTATTGTGTTTCTAGTACATTCATTGTCCAAGAACACAGTTTATGGCTGTTTAACCTTAACATTCAATTATGTTCTCGGTGGGAGGTGGGAAAGTTATTTGATTGTGGGTGGAAAGTGTGAAGAATCCTGTTGACACTCGGAACATAGGTTAACAATATAATATCTTTTTATGGCAAAAAAGTTAGAAAGAAGTAACATCATGACTGGATTCTGGGGCCATATGAACGTAAACAAAATGCGTAGGGTCACCTTTCACAGCATAAAAGCAATTTAAAGGTAATCCTATCGAACAGAAATTAATTAAAAGACAATCACATTAAACAGCTTAGTTTTGCTTGAATACTATGGCTCCTTTAAAAAGTCTACTGGGAAATCAAAACTTAAATTTTTAAATAAGTAATTTATATTGTGGGTGTCAGTAAAAGTAGGTTTTGGTTAGGTCTAAAATGCTTTAATTCCGAAGGTTATGACAACAGAGACTAACAATGCTGCACTGAAGCATGCAAACAGTCTAAAAACGTAATGCCTAATATGAAACCTCAGACAAACATGAATTATGTGCTTATCTGAATAACAATTTGAGACACTGATTCATTCAGTCTTAATGTTTCTGTTATTTTTTATGCAAATACACACGCAGGTTAGGGTATACATGTATTAATCGTAGCACTCATTTCTTTTAGTTTAAATGTTAAAATATTACTTGAACAATAATTCAGTGGACTTGAACCACTCAATAAAGAACAACTTTAAAATATCTCTAATACCCCATAACGTTAACATTGGTTAAAGCTTACTGTTACTGTTTCTTACATGGGTCTGTCCTTGGAGACTGTTGTTCAAAATTACTGTTTTGTATGGAAGAAAGCAGATAAATGGTCCAGCAAATGCTAAGCTGATCTCGGTCCCTCACTCAGACAATAAGTCCCTGAGAAACCAGTTCACTTTGGAAACCCTCTGTGCAATCTCAGAGCTAAATCTGTGATCAGTTTCTTGCATCCGCTGTGAGTTTCATCAACATGTTAAGTCATGCTGTAAAACAGTTATTGCACTCTTTTGTATGGGGAAAACCTACTGCTGTGCCCTCCCTCCCAAGCGTATATGTATGGGATAATGACAGTCTCTCTCTTCAAACAGCGCTGGATTTAAAACCTGGGGGGGTGGATTACTGCAGTAAAGGTTTATTAATTTTCAACAAAGTCGACACGGCACAGTATGGTCTGCAAGACAAAGCAACACAAGCCTTGCTGCAGGCACAAAGAGCTGCAGTGAGAACAAATTCACACGTTAAAACTACCTTGTATATTTTCTCAAATTATATAGAAACATATTCAAGTGTTACATATTTACAAATCTTACCGTTGTTCTATTAAAACCACTAAAATGTTGCTTAAAAGCAAAATATTGTAGCTTTGAAGTATCAATTTTGCCTCCAGTGTTTTGCTAATTTTGAAGATTCAGAGGTGTGAATAATTGTTTCTCTCACAAAAGACGTCTTTGAAGGCACAGTCACAATGTTGTGCATTTTCCCCTAAAATCATGAAAAGGTAATAGATTTCGCTATTACAGTTTCTTTACTATTTTGAGAGTAATTATACTATTATTGATGGAATAAGAAGCTACAATTTAGAACATAGAAATAAAAATGGACCACAGTATGAATAGTTGTCCTCCAGCACATAGTGTTTTTTTTTCCTCATTATTTCATTTGATAACCTGACAAATTTTCAAAAAGTGTACACAGGATGTCTAAACATAACATATATAGTGTCGTAGCAGTAAGATATCCGTTGCTGAACAGATTCTTCTAGGATTCCACAAATGTTTAAGAAAGCTCCTGGAAGCAAAACACTTTGACTGGCTTCCATACTATTCTGTACTGTACTCAATTCATATCGTTGTGCACCCAAGTAACTCTTCGTTTCACCTTTATGACAGGTGTAGATGTCAAAAAGTTCTTGAAGTTAGCCCATATGTTCTGCTTTATCTGTGCTTTATGTCACATTTTAAGCTAAAGTTTATAACACTAAATTGTAGAGTCATAACAGGAGAAGAGCACTGCAGATTAAAAGTAAATAACCATATCAGTCGCACTTCAGACAAGAAAGTTGTAGATGTTATACATAAAATGAGTGAGTGAGTGAGTGAGTGATTTGTCATTGTGACATACCACAGCACAGCACACAGTGCATCACAACGAACTGTGACCTCTGCCTTTGACCCATCCGTGAAGGAGCAGTGCTTGGGGAAGGTACCTTGCTAATGAGTGCTTCAGGGGCACCGTTACCTTTACTTGTGTTCAGAGTTGTCAGTGTCATTGTTGGAATTCTAACTTTGGCACCAACAGCAGAATGGATGTTTTATTACAGAATTGATTCTCTTAATTTGCTTTTTCGAAATGTTTTCGAAAATCGTACCATTCAATCAGATCTAATCCCCCAAACACTGCACAGTAAACAGGCTTGATCTACTAAATGAATTTGTGTTCACCAAGTTTACATCCATTCTGCTGGATTTACTGCTAGACCAATAGTGTAGTTTGTAATTAAATATGTGATATAATTGATAGTGTCCACAAGAGGGCAGGTATGTATATAGTTGCAACTTTAAAGTCATTATGAATGATTTTACTTAAATCAGCACTTGCCATTTTCGTACTAGCAGTAAAACATTTCAAATAATTACGTACAAGTTCAACAGCTTTTCCTTCCATTCTAGAAGTTAGTTGATGTCTATTCTTTTGAGGGTCTGTGGGTCGGAATACAATTATCTGCATTCAACAAGAAGATAAGAAAAAGAAGGGCTGTGTTGCAGTAGTTTGGGAAAAATGCGCGACAGTGTGCAAATATTGACACGCCAATATTATAATGATTATGAAAATGAGTATGATGAAGACGATGATGATGATGATGATGACAATGATGATGACTATTATTATGATTTTTGGGCGAGAGCAATTTATGGTTGTAGGTGTAATAATAATAACAGAAACAGCAACAACAACAACTATACTACTACTACTGCTACTACTACTACTAATAATAATATGCACAACATTGTTGGAAAGTATATTAATAAGAAATATTAATGACTTCATGTCATGTGACTGTAGTTTATACGAGGCCAGTTCTGTTGTAAACAAAGCTGACTGATTTGTTTGAGCCAGAACTCGTTAGAAATCTCTCCTGCGCTTTATTAGCCGATGGCACGCACCTCGACCTCGAACACACTGGGATTTGGATCGTATTTCTCAACAACCCAGAAAGAAACACTGATTTAAATAGTGCACGTTGGACTTATAACCTACATGTGTATTTAACTGTAATACTTCATGTAACAGAACGGATTGTAATCGGTTTTATTTCTCAGTAGATCTCTAATAAACCATTTCATATTAAAAACAACAGGCCTGCGTCTTCTCATCATGCCATTAACACATGATACTTTTAGTGCTTACTTTTATATATCGAGAGAAGGACTGTATACAAAAGTGCCTTGGTGGGCTATTCCATTTTAAGTGCGATTTAATTTATTTTTGCATAATGCAACTATGTTTATTTCATGGAGAAATCTAAAAGCCCCATGTATTTTACTGCTTTCTACAGAAGTATTAGTCAAACAGCGTCTTTTAACATCCCAAAATCAGCTGCACACTTCAGAAGGCTGTGAGCAAGAAAATTATGGCAAGGTAAATTGACCATAATATAGTCTGCGGCAAAAGTGTCTTTTAATTTGAATGACTTATTTGTTAATTAAATATAGTGAGAGAGCGGAAATGAGTTTGAAATAAAAATGGGATTTATACCGCAAATGTAAGCTCGCTCCAAGACAAACTCCATCACAGGTTTTTTGTCTCTCACGAGTGTGTGTGTGTGTGTGTGTGTGTGTGTGTGTGTGATGTTTTAGGGGTGGGGCCAACTCAGGCTTGAGCACGCTGAAATTGCACTAGATGGAGTTGGATGCAAACTTCCTGAGACTGAGGCTCGCCGCACAGAGTTGGATGCTGTCCTGCCTTTAAAAGTGGATTTATGTGGAACTCACGTTAGAATGACTGATGAGAGCCGCACCATAAGTAAAGCCTCTGAGGCTTACGCTCTTACACGTCGTTAAATGGATCTAGGAAATGATCAAAAATATTTATTTTTAAAGATTGCAATTTTTCAGTTTTGACTTTTAGATTTTTTTTTTTTGCTTTTCCACGACTTGCATAACTGTTCACGGGAATATATATCTGACATCACATTTTGAGGAAAGAGAACAGTCTTAAGAGCACTGATGCCAAGTGTCAGTCCCGTTACAGTCTAATTGAGAGAGACCCACTGCCTGTTTCTTAAGGGGTGTGTGTGTGTGTGTGTGTGTGTGTATGTGTGTGTGTGTTGTAACACACGAACCGTATTGTAAATCCAGCGAGGAATCCACCACATAGACTGTACTTCCAGGTGATGGAGGCAGAATGAGGCACACAGTACTTAGTAGGTAGGTCGAATATCAACTTTATATTAAACTAATGAGCTTTACACTTAATGTGAATACATTTGAATACATTATCTGAACTGAATATGCTAATATCCTATGTTGTTTTAGAAACTTTAATGTAGACATTTTCATTCTGATTGATGCATTTTGTGGAACAATCAGTCATCTTTGTGGCAATGCCTGTTGTAAAAAGTGCTATACAAGTAAACACTGATTGAATAGAATTATAAAATAAACCATCTTCCAAGTTGCAAAATCTAAATGCAGAGAAATTAAGTCACGTCTTAATGTTAAGAGGATAAAGAGGGTCACTGGTGTCTGTGTGTTGCCTCTTTTGGAGGTCTGTGTCAGGTTGAAATATGAGACCCCTTAAATGCCTCCATCTGAGTCTATTAAACATCCTGTTTATTTTAGGACATGCCTTTTATTCTCTTTAGCTATTTTTCAAAGCCCATGCACATTTAAGGAACAGCTCACTGGGTATGTGAGGATTTATTCTGGCACCGTGCACTTGACAGTGCTGATCGGCCTTTTGATAAAAGGAACTATGGGATAGTGGACAGACTTAACGCATTCAGCTTGTTCTCTCTTTCTCTCCCCTGACGTCAGGGACCTGCTCTCAGTTCACCAAGGTGCATTGTTTGTTGTATACAAACATTTTGTAATTTTACTTGCTGTTTATTGATGGTCAATTGCAAATTTATTAGATCTTCGGCCTTTTAAAGATTGGTACTACCAATCTGGTAATGAACCCGGTACCCTGCCTTAGTTTATTCAACTAATGTCACATAAATAGTCTTAATGAAACAATGCAAAAATATACAAAATCTTAAAAACAGTACCCAACTCCAGATGCATATGCACTTTATACTTGTATTAATATGTAGCTATTTGTAATCTCAATTACAATTACAATCTCACTTACTTAATTCCTTGTTTATTTATATTAGTACTTTGTATATATATATAAAAAAATCTTAACTGATTTAGCACCAACCACCAATCAAATTCCTTGTATGTGAGGACGCACTTGGCAGTAAACCTCATTCTGATTCTGATTTTGAATGCACTTGATGAGATGGAATGTAGCTAGATCCAGTCTGAAGATGCCTTCTCATACTGTCATATAACATTGATTAGATTCAGACTCTCATTAATTCCAGCAGGAGAACTCAGTCCATTTAATGAAATATGATATAGAGTATGGTTATACAGTTTGAGATGTGTGGTAACAGCAGCAGTGTGATGTTCTTGATCTGCTGCAATCTGGTGCAGGCCAGGTGAGTCTGATAAGTGGACTGCAGGACGTACATCTGTTTTGAATTTTATATGGTACAGGAGCAGATCACCAAGTAGTCTGAGGACTGTAATCATACCAGGTCTGTCTAGATTTTAGTACTTACCTGCTTCAATGGGGTTACTTACCAGAGCTCTGAGTGACATCTTTGTAAATTTGAAAAGTTAATCCTTTTTTTTCTCTTTTTGTCAGTACAATTGTGTCACTTTTTAAAAATAAAGATGTGTAAAACATCACTGGGCATGAACAACTGTTAAAACAAGGACTAGCACTTCCACGAATAGCCGCCTTGTAGAAACCAGAAAAAGAGCTTATCAGTCGCCCTTGATTTGCTTTGCTTTAGTGTATGGCTTTTAAGGGGTCTTACTATTGGGCATAGACCAGACCAGACATCTACTTTGCCTTGTTCGCTGCTTTATTGCTGACTGTGTTTACGGCCTGTTTATTGCACTGCTCTTTTCATGGTTCCGCCTCAGCTTTCTGCTAAATGTAATGCTCAGTGGATTTTGCAAAGCTGTAGGGGTTTCGGATCTGGAATGGGGTAAAAAACAAATCTTCATGCACTGACACAAAAATAGCTCATAGCCGTAACTACGCTGTAGGTAGGTCAGGTAAACTGCATGACCTCCGGCCTTTTTAGAGTTCGTTTTATTACACCATAAAGGTGAATGGCTTATTTGGTTAGGACCTCGAATGCTCTCCCTTGGTGGCAGCTCGCTTTCATTGTTGCTTGAATAATTAATACATCAAAAGAACTTACAAAGCGGGCAATTTAATATCCTGAGTGTTTGATGAAGGGTTTCAGTTGCTAGTTCCAGTTTGTTGTCAGGCTGAAAAGACGCAGCGGGGAAGAACGAGATGCCGGCAACAATGGATGAGGGCAGAGACGGAGTTCAGAGTGAGGTTTAAGAGGTGCCTAAGTGCCCTTTAGTGAGACGATCACTCATACGAAGACATTTAAGGCCAAATCTTTAGTCAGCCTGTCTAATTAGGACAGCAAAGGGAGCACATAGAGTGATATCTTCATGTATGTATTATGATGGATAAAGATTATATATATTAATTCAGAACTTTAAAATTTCTGTTAATATTTTAAAAACTCAATCACGAAGATAAACACTTTCATTAGAAAATCATTTTAGAACTTATAGGGTTAATCGCTATAATAAAATTCAATAGTCTTAATAATTATACATATATACAGTACAAACCTGGTCAGTGATCTAACCCATAAATAAAATAATCGTTCATTAATCATAATTTAGGTAAAATGTTCAATTAACCATGATATTGATTTGAAGTCATATTGCCCGGCCCTATCCTGTAGTTTACTTGCAGCCAACACCATTTTTGCTGGTGCAAATCAGGACTTTTGTTCCTCAGAGACTGGAAAGTATCTTACACATTTACTCAGCTCTGGAGTCTCCCACATCTCATGGTTCCAGGGCGATGGCATATTCCTGCGTCAGACGTGACACATCGCTCCCAATTAATATCTTCGACTCGGCCTCGAACAGCAGGCGCAGGGAGTTTTTGGCTCGTGCTAATAAATATGAGGGAGGTGTCGAAGACATTTGTCTATTATTCATCGTCAAAGACAAATAAACTTTGGGAAGAGAGGAGACGCGGGACAGAGTAAAGTGAAGGTAGTGCTTCGGCGTTGATATGAAGGTAATGGCCTGTTCCTAAGAGCTCTTATTCATTTATAATAATAAGGTAAGGATATGAGAAATCCAGGTATTTTTGTTCATCTGTGATTTGTATATGTGAGCACTCCCCTCCCTGGTAAGACTTTCTCAAGCAAGAGGTTGGAGAGGTGGCTTGGATCATCCTCTTTTTTACTAAGCACAGTTCCATTGCATTTTAAAAAGTCATGATGAGAAGTCTGAGAATATATTAATTGCTGAGAGTAGTAGAAAATACAGAATAGATATAAAAAGGCCTTAATTAACCATGACCTAAAATGACAGCAAGAGAGAGAGAAAGAGAGATTGATAGATATACCCCGAATTGCTCATACTAAAGTTGAGATCAAGACCACCTAATCCGAGACTGAGACAAGACCAAGACCAGAGTGCGTAGAGACAGAGACAAGACCAAGACTCTGAAGGGCCGAGACTGAGACTAAGCAACATTAAACATGTTTATTCAGTATTTCTCTTTTACATATCTATAAGATGGGAATTGCTTTACTGGAAGTAGTTATCCATTTGGTATCCATCTGGATACAGAATAAAATTATTTGATAATTCATTTTTTTAGATTAATAATTTCCATGTTGATTCCTTTCTAACATTACAAAATGGAAAAAAATGTTTTCTAAACACCTGAAAGTGAAGAAATACTGGTAATTTTGGGTAATTTTGAGGCAATTTCTAATCATTTTGGCCTATAAAATGAGCTGCCTTTGGCCTTTCTGGAAGAGAACTACGTTTTTGCTCATGATGCTGTTCCATATGAGAGTCGGGAGCGTTAGCGCGTGTTTACATTGACACGTTTTTACGCAATAACTTAGGTTTCTGTCCACGGAATTACCCCGAAATGATTTCACATACAGAGAAGTGAATATAATGTCCGGTAAGTTCAAAGTCTTGTGATTCTGACGACATGTGTGTAGTTTCTGTAAGTTAAAGGAATTCTGAGTTATTAAAACACTAATCAATAAACAACGCGAAATGCCTGGTCGGTCTCAAAGAGTTTTAATAGTGATATTTTCAGAGTTGTGGTTTTGGCTGGTCTCCAAATAAAATCCTGAGTCCTCTTTGTCCGAGTAATCCGAGTACAAATACGACCGAGTCCGAGACAAGACCGAGACTTTTAAAAACTGGTTTCGAGACCGAAACCCGACTCGAGTACAACACTACCTGATACACATGAATAATGTCTCACAATGGTTTAATTTATTTGCACAAAAATGAAAACATTTCCCCATAATTTATCTTAGACGTATATTTCCTTGGGCCGTTTAAGTCAGACTGCCTGCTTGATCTCAAGATCAGTCCAGATTACTTCTCTTTCGGTGTATAAACTACGCAGAAGGAAGAATCATGTTTGTCTAGTAAGTCTGGCCTTTATCTGCAGACTTCAGATGACGTTTCATCTGTATTGCACAATGGGTTAAATAGTCCTCTGTAAATTTAATGAATCCTCCTTTGGCTGGAAAAAATAAATAAACCCTGGCCATTAGAAAAGGTATGTTGCTTTGACGTGACAGTTGGCGACTTGAATGGAGAAAGCAAATGGATAATCCTTGATTGTTTAATTGTTGTAATGCTGTCACCACATAATATATTTTGGTATGCCAGGAATTAGTACATACTTTCCTCCCATTAAAAAACGATGTAATATCCAGAGGAACTGTAGCCTAATATGGTCTTGCTATCCTAGATACCTCCGGGCACGAAGTTTCTCTTGCGTAGTTTCAGTCTAGTCATCCATTCCTTCTGGAATGTGAGAATCAGCTTTTTCATTATCAGCTTAAAAGATCCATGTCTTTAAAAAGAAGAAGAAAAGGAAAAGAGAGACGACGCTTCTGGGTTATTACGTGTCCAACGCTTGCGCCCCGATTTGTGCCGTCTTCAGAATGAAAAAAGAAATGCTTCTGTATTGGCATTATTTCAGAAAATTGGAGTAAACATGTTTTTTCATTCATCACCCCTCTCGACAAGGCAACTTGAAGTGAATTGACCAAAAACTATTTGTGGCATTTGTTTCATTGTGCCATGACTGCTAATGATTTGGTCGAATCTGCCTCGGCTTTCATGCCCGGGCCCGGCGTGCAGTTTCGTGTGTAGTTTAATGGGAAATTTACTGAAAATTCAAACGTATCGTATATGCTTCACCCACAAGAGATATGGCTCTGTTTTTTGCAAAGTATTAAATAAGCCAGGAATGTAGAGTTTCCATAGCAGAAAATGATGATTTCTGTGTGCAAGAGATTTTCGTCCCTTCGTCCCACGAGTCACAAATCTGTCCAACAAATGCTATTGTATTGCCTGAAAGTGTTCAGACAGTCTCAAGCGTAAGATGAGACCCTACTGTTATGTAAGTATTAAATTTAACTTCTTTTTATTGTGTTAAACTTTACTTTTTTTCATGGTTCATGTCAATGGACTAGCTTACAGCCGCAGAATTGTTTCATAGAACATAATTCACGGAAAGTGAAAAATATTCCCCCTGGGCAGGATATTTGGATTTTTCTTTTGACATACTGACTTGAGTGAGCATTTTTAAAGTTCAGGTCTCATTGTATTTTTCTACTACTCCACTCTCCTCCACCTCCAGCATGCTACCCATCTCTCTCTCTCTCTCTCTCTCCAGCAGGTCTTGGCACTGACAGATGTGTTGTCGCGTCGGAGTCCAGAACCTCTTTTTTTAGCCCTCTTCCCCCTCCTCCCCCCTTCCTTCTCCTCCTCTTCCTCCTCCTCCTCCTCCTCCTCCTCCCAGCATCCCTAATAAGACACATGCTCCTGGGCTGGGGTGCTCACTTCTGGCCTCTGCTGCTACAGGCTATGCACTCCCTCAAGTCTTCGCCCGCCTTCATGGGTTGAGGGACCGCAAATTCGGCGCCCGGTGTCTCTTCTTACCCCGTCTTTTTTGCACCTGAGTTCACCTCTTCTTCATCCTCCTGGACCTCCACCTCGTCCTCATCATCATCAGCAGCAGCCGCAGCACAATGGCTGTCGACTCAAGCGTTTTTTCTGGTCCAGAGAAAGCGGGCTCTGAGGGAAAGAGTGACCGGCTTTAGAGGCCGGCTTTAGACGTCTTGAGCATCGCAGCAGTGCTCCACCTGCCACGAAGTGGAAAGGCAGTGAGTATCCCCTGCCGGATCGTCTACCTGCAGAAGTGGGGGGGAGGTCGTGCCAGCGCCGGGCTGGGCATCAGGGACTATGCAGCTATGTGGACTGGTGGCGCTTGCGGTGGTCTTCCTCAGCTCCATGGCTCACATTGACAACGTCAGGGTCTCCAGAGGAAGGAGGCAGAGACGAAGTAAGTCATCACATCTGCCACTTCCTCTTTTTCTCTCTCTCACTCTCTCTTTCTCTCTCTCATCCCGAAATGCCCATTTGCCCGGTGGTTTCTCTCGACACAGGGATGCCTGTGTTATAAACATTTTAACTGCGGCAGTAAAGACCACTTTTCTTTTATGTTTTTTAATGCCTGCTGTTTGCTTGACCAGGACAGATCATTATAGTTCTCAAGTTTCCATTTTTATCTCTTTACTTAAATTGCCATGCTTAATGTTTTTATTGTAAGCAGTTTAAAATATGCATGTTTTTAAGATGCGTTTCTAGTATTTTTGACTAGATATTTCTGTTCTACATACATGGGTATGGATATGGAAAGCTGTTCATATTTCTTGAGCGTAAAACAGTGCGAGACATTTTATTTTTGACACTTGCTTTTTATAGAACATTTGTGTATATATCAGTTGCAGACACCTTTGAGCACTCCAGCATTAGCACTGAACTGGCAGTTTGTTTGAGAATATACAGATATCCTTTGCTCCTTACTCACAGATTCTCCCCCTCCGCCCCCCTTGTTTAAATTAAAGCAAATTCTGTAAGTAATAGTGAATGAAATATTCCCCAAGCTCTATAAAACTAGCAGTTTATGATAAGGATTATGTACGGCTTTTGTCAGTTTTAAAGAGACTTATGTGGAATTTAAACTGCATTAAAGAGCTCCCTCTAGAGAGTGCTGTTGCTAATTAAACATTATGGGTTCAGCAGAGAATATTCTTGCAATCTGTCTGTAGCCTGCTTCGTTTTATGATTAGTAAATTAGCAAATTGCTTGTCAAAGTTTTAAAAAAAAAAACTTTCCACAGTGTAATGAAATAAAATGGAGTACTTGAGCCAAGCAGGATTAAGTAAATGATAATTCATTTTTTCTCGAAGGCATCTTAAAAAACTCAACACTGTCATTAAATCCTTCTGAAATGCTTGAAAACAATGCTGCAAACATACTTTCCCTCAATTTTATGGAGCGAAAATGGTTTGGACAAGTGCTATTCATAACAGGCTGAACTACTGTCAAATGGCAAAACTCGTTGGCAATTGAAAAATGCCTAAATCAATGCAACAAAAACAACTACATTTCATTTTGCCTGAGTGTTTAGTTGTGTTTATAGTACAGGCTACTTTAGAAAGGTTAGATTCCTCTGTACCCCAGTACTATGGCACAATGCCTGATGCAGTACATGGTCCAGGAAATGAATGATCAGTTATCTGATGGTAGCAACATATGAGATGAGATATATGCCTTTGTATGTTGAATTTTTACAAGTTGGTGTCCGTGTATATAATAATAAATTAGTAATTATATATACAGTAGATATAGATCTATAGACAGATAGATAGATATAGATTATTTATTTGACATTGCAGCGCCAAAAATCTCTTGTCCTCTCCTCACCCTTTCTTGGGTCTTGTCACTTTGACCCAGATGTCATCAGACTTGCACTAATTCAACCCGCAGTTCACACTAGCAGCATTCCTGGAAAAACAACATTGGAGTGCTGTGTGCTTGCATGTCCAGAACTGACTTTTGGGCCAAAAAATGTCTCGACTCTGATGTCCAGCTAAGCTGAGCAAGATTACTGTTTTCATTTTAGGAAAACAGACTGCAGTTCATTTATCCTCCGCTCGTTTATTACCTCCAGGATGCTTGAGCAACATCGCAGAGTTGCAGATTTATGCTTCATATTAATGCAGCTTTACTCTCTCTGTGATCTTTTCACTATAAGCCGGCCACCAAACTTATGTTCCTACTGCGCTCGTCGTTCGTCATCGTTCGGGACGATTCAATCATGTCTGAAAAGTCTTGTCTAGCAGAAGTGAAAGTGGCCGTTGCCGTCTTTTTTGTGAGTAAAAACAAAAAAAACTTTTTTTAACCTCTTCCTGTGCGTTACAGTGAGATGAATGTCCCCAGCCATCTGTCATGTTAGTTTCATATTTGTATTTTCTACTGGAAGCCATTATTTCTCCATGTTTTGTGGAACGACAGGCAATCCAGTGATTCTATGAAGAGTGCTTCGGTGTATATACAGTGTATATGGTTATATAATGAGATCTAGTTACGTTTTGAATCAAACACCTTAAAGTAGGTTCCACTTGCAGAACTATGTAACATGCATAGATACGGAAGTATGGGACAGTTGGTTGTGAACGGTTAGGGAGTTGGCCTTGCGATTGGAGGGTTCATGTACCGGACCTATAAACTTACCACTGAGGTACTCATGAGCAAGGTACCGTCCCCAAGCACTGCTCCCTGGGCACTGCCAAAGCTGCCCACTGCTTCTTCAAGGATGGGTCTATTGGAGAGATATTTGTAACATAACGGTTACAGCCTTCGGCCCGTGATCGGAAGGTCTCCAGGGTCGAATCCTGGACAGATAAATGGAACCCTGAGGTACTCATGAGAAAGGTACCGTCCCCAAGCTTTACTCCCTGGATCATATGGAACCATATTTACTGCCACCACACGCCTCATCAACAAATATAGAGAGGCATCGCTCAATTTTATTCTGATTCAAACGTTGTTGTTACACAGTTACACAGTTACTCGGGCAAAACACCATGACTCTCGTGTTTGTACTCATAATTTATGCTTTGTTGATAATTCAGTGAACGCTTTCATGTCTAGCGGCACACTTTAATTGATGTGTATGATTCATATAATGAATCTACACAATGTAGAGGAAGAAAACGATGAGAATGTTTTACGCAGATGTTCTCTCAGACCTTGAGGGTCTTTTGTGTCAGCACAGTTTCTTCATGTGCACATGGTTTTCCTCCCATATGTTCAGTGCAAATCCGTCATGTTCTCTGTGCCTCTGCCGCATATATACAGTTGGAAGATAAGAGTGAGAATAAGCACGGTGGAAACTGCGTTCAGCTTGGCTGTTAGAAACTATACTGTGAGTACAAAAAAGGAAGCTCTGTTCTTTTGCCCATTGGTAAATCTCGACCAGTTTCAAAAAAATTTTAACTGTCGCATTCAGAAATAAATTTGAAATAAATAAAATTATATTGCCAGACAAACATTAAACGAGTAGCTACAACATTTTGTGATATTTTTATATTAAGGATACATGGTACTAAGAGAAAACAATACAATATGATTGTATAACCAAATTTAACAATGATTGGGTGCATGATTCAGAAAATCTCCAACGTTTGATACAATTCCAATTCTTGGGCTCACGATTCGATTCAAAATCGATTCACGATTCATAAGCGGTTCACGATTCAATACATAGATAAATTTGTTTCCAGATTGCTGGTTCGAGCTACTTTTCCCATTTGACTGTAGCAGATTAACAAAAAAAAATCACACTGAATCAAATGTAGTTTACTAAATGTAATGTATATGTACACATACTGACTGTATTACCTTCATGCTCACGCGAAGGAGGTCTGTCTGGACAGATTTCGATATTGCGCCATCTTTGTATTGGCAAACTGAACTCGTATCGGGGGGAAAAGTAAACCAGTGCTATTACATTAGTTGAAAAATATTAATCAACTTTTTGGAATCCATGAATCGATTTTGAATCAACAGAGAAAGAATCACGATTCAATTTTATTGCACAGTGATCTATTTTTACAGTTACAAGTTACAAAGAATGTGCCAACGCCACTGGTTAATCGCTTCATTAGTGACACAATTTTTTTTTTTTTTTTACAGTGTTTGGATTTTGCATGGTATTGTATATACACTTTTAAGGTGTAGTCATAATCACTTTGATGCAAATTTCATTTACAATGAAAGAAATTGGTGAATATTTAATTAATAAGACAAAATTGTGGCCAAATGTATAGAGCTCTCTATTTACTAAAATCTTAACTACTGAAAGTACTAATAATATATATACTAACAGTATGATCAAAACAATATATGGTAAGTTCTGTGTTCCTTCAAAGCATCTGTACACAATGCTATTTAAATACTATGGAAGAATGTCATTATTTTTATGTAATAAAAGCATAGCAAGTTCTACGAAACCCTCCTCAACATTGCTATAACTCCTCATGAGTTCAAAAGTTCTCATCATTTTCAACATTTTTACCCTAAGCTTTATCTCTGGGTGATGGACCCTTTCCTTGAGAGTGTCTATCTGGAGCCGATACCACATGGACCAGTAAATCAGAGCATGTGATTGCGCTTATGGCGCCAGAAACAGAGTATGCACTTGGTGCAGTTATTTATTTCTACTTTTGGCTATGACAGCAGAATTTGTGGACCGTAGTCAATGTGAAAAACACAAATGCCAAGCTTGCGTGTGTAAAATAGGACCCTTTAGGGTGTGAAATTCTGAAGTAGCTTCAGTTCTGAGTTTTATGAGCATTTGTAATGCAAAACCGATAGCAGACTGTAACTAGAGAAAGATGTACTTTGGTTGCAATGCCCAAGTCACTCCATGCTCACTCTTAAGAGGTAAGATATACAGTAAATGTCTGATTTGGAGTGTACAAGTATGGGATGTCCTTCCAAAAACACCCAACAAAATTTGTCTCTCATAAAAAGTCTGTTCAGGATCTCTGATGACAGATTCGAGTAAGCACAGCGAAAGAGTTTGGTTTATATTGTTCTACATGAATTAGCAACAAATAGCAATCCCTGCGTGCAACATCGTCGACCCCGACCAGGTTTATTGCTTCGCGGCCCAAAGCAGCACCACGCAGTGCGAGACTAGCTTCCTTCCAAACGGGAACGGACATGTTTTGAAAGCAAATTGCCTCTGACATGTTGCTTTTTGCTGAGGAAACATACTGTGATGATAACATTGCGTCCTCTTTCTTTCTGTCCCGCTCTTTGTTATTGACAGTGAGTACCGAAGTACCACCGTCGTGTTCCAGCGGTTGTGAGAGCTGCTCGGAATACAACGGATGCACCAAATGCAGGCCGAGGCTTTTCATCCTCTTGGAGCGGAACGACATCCGTCAGACGGGGGTGTGTCTCGCCACCTGTCCTGTAGGATATTACGGCATTCGAAACCGGGACGTGAACAGGTGCACGCGTGAGTATTGCTGTGGCTCTGGTGATAAGAAAACTAAGCAGGAGCTGTATGTAAGATTATGGCCAAAACTGGTACTGGTAGCTCGTTATTTCCCCCAGACTCGAGCTTGCCAGATAGAACGGATGAGGACTCATATTTGGCCAATCTAGTGTCTACGTTTCGTATTGCCATAATTAGCGTACTACTGTTTGCACTGTTACCACACTTTCTCAGCGTAACGCGATGCTGATGTTAGCCATCACAACTCACCGTTTTGGATTAACCACCTGCACACGGGCTCCAATCTATGATCCAACATGAATAACGTTAATCAACTGTTGAAAATATTTGAAATATTCATCCCTAAGTCTAGTGGTGATACAAGTTAGCCAACCGTAGCGAAATTTTACCTGTCTAGTAGAAAATTAGCCACTTCAGCTTCTTTTTAAAAATTCTCCTCCGCTCCATCCGTCTCCATCTCTCAAACGCATCTCCTGTGCTGATCCTCGTTTTGTTTCTGCTTTGGTCAAGACATTTTTGAGAGTCACATTACTTTTAGTTTAAGTAACGTCAGACATTTTGCAATCCAGAATGCTTGTAGATGCAATTCAGTGGTAACCGGCAACCTGGATGCCAAAATGCTACTGACTTCGTGATTGGCCGATAGCGGTGGGTGGAGCTACAGGCCAAAACAAAAACAATTTTAAAATGTGACCCTCCACGGCAAAACCAGTCGCTTGTCGCAATAGAGGTTTCCGAGAAAAACGACCGTTTATGTTGCGTGGGGTAAAATTTGGGATTTTTTGTTTTTAGTGTTTTGAAACAGTGGAAGGTCTATACTGTACTGTCGTGAATAAATTTCGCTGGAAAACTTACCCTTTCCATCCTAAAAACGTGACTTTCTTGAGGTGAGGAATTCAATTCCAGCAGAATGTTAAAAGTTTCTGTTTTGACCGCTCTACTTCAATATTTACGCTAAATCCACTGGTTGACTAGCGTGAAGATATTTCTCCGGAATCCATCTTCGTCTCCCGAGTTCAGTTAACCTAACGCAGGTAGGCTATCCGTGTGGCTGTGAATGCAGCGTAGGCTACCGTTAATGCAAACGTAGCCGCGACCGCACCAAGCGTCTGTGAGTGCTACGTCGATAGTCAACTTCAAAGGCAGATTTCTCCGTTTCTCGCTTGGCGTGACAGGAGAAACCCGACTCCTTTGAATGTTGATATCTCAGTCATATGTCGTCCGATTCATTCGATATAGGTATCGTTTGGAAGCTTGATTTCTGCCCTTTCATGAAATAATAACAATAACTAATAACTAATAACATAATAATAATTTTGAAAATTTGCGTCAAGCGACTGGTTTTGCTGTGGAGGGTCAGAAATGTGAATATTCTGGCTGTACTAATTTTGGCAGTGAGATCAGTGTTGCAAATTAACATGATTCCTTAATCTCTGGTCACACATTAGGTTCATTTTATGATTATTTGCCCTAAATGTCTTACGTACTGTATAACTCCTTTAACTCCTTTTTTGAGAAATTTACAAAATATCTAGGTTTACATCAGATCGTTTTCCAGAAATTATTCATTTACATAAATACGCATAAATACGCAGTCAAGACCATATTATGAGCGTGCCAAACCTATAGGTGTCATTGTAACGAGAATCATAAAGCCATGTTAGCCAATCAGCATCTTGAAAACAACAAAACAACGACTTCCTGTTCCGATAATGACCAGCCAGACCAACTGTATACAAATTTTGCACAGCTGGCGCTAATGCATTTTCCATCGTATACTATAAGGTATTTAAGGCGCGCGCACGATAGAACTAAACGCGTCATTGTTTTAAGAAAACTGCGTTTTACTTGTTGATATGGATCCACAGAATCCAGCGTTTTGAAAAATCTTCACTTTGGAGAGCGTTTTAAAACATTCGATTGAGGTGGTTGAAACTCCCTTATTTCACCTAGATTTGTTAAACAAGAAAAGTAATCATAAAACATGCAATAAATTGTGTTTGCCCTATTTTTTTGCCCAGCAGTATAGATTCTTTGTCATTGTACAGAGCATACAACAAAATTCAGTGCACTCAAGAACCGTGCTTAAATAAAAATAGATATTCGATAATAAATATTAGAAATACATCACAAAATACACTCATGTCCACAGCAAACTGCAAAATTGTTTTTTGTCCAAATGCAGTAACGTACAGGGGCGTTTCCAGCCTTTAGGGACACCCTGGGCTTCGCTCGGACCAGATGTAATTTCAAAGAGGAGCCGAGGATTTTTAGAATTTGTATACAGTATGTAGAAGGTGTTATAGTAAACTACAGACTAAAGTAGACATTATAATTTAATTTCCATATGCGTGCAGGTTAATGAAATTAATAAGCTAAACAACGGTACAATTATTTTGGCTAAGCGGGCTAGACTCAAAATACTCAAACACCCTGGGCTGAAGGCGACGCCACTGACGTACTGTAACACCTAAAGCATTCTCTGTATCACACGTACCCTTTTTGCGTTGTTCAGTGTCGCTGCTCTTCTGATTGTCGGTCCGATTCAGATTATTCACACTCATTCTTCATTTCACCACATCAATACAATACAATGTGTTTTTCATATGAAAGTTTTGTAGTATCATATTGTTCATTTTCTTAATTCAGCTGTGCAAAAAATGTATTGCTTCTGAAGAAAGATAAATATTTGCTGTAGACATCTCAGCACAATTCTGTTAAAAATGACGGTATTATTTCAAATATCAAACACATTTAGAGTGTTACAGTATTATACGCTAAATCTCTGGCTTGCTTAATAATATAGAAAATGGCTGGCTAACTCTGCTACTAGCATTACACTGTAAATTAAAATGAACTCTTTTATGGTGTAAGCTAAAATGAGAAACACTGATCATTCACATGAGACACTGCTGTTGTATAATTCCTTGTATAAACAATCTTTTTTTTTACGATTTAGTGAAAAAAATTGTGGGACACAAGTTGCTTAATTTTACAAAACAGCAGCACGAACTCAAGCCCTGCTCCAACACTTAGATCTCCTGCACTGAATATTTAGCTTTTTTGGGCTGTGAAAGAATGATGAGAACTTTCAGTTTCAGGAAAATGCAACTGACCTTTGCATTTTTTGTTACATCTCCTTTATATAACGATATGAGCGTCTGAAAGGATTTTTACTGGATGATGTATTGAAAAGCGGTTTAATGATGTCACGCGTATGCTGGAGGCACAGTTCTGAATGAGAAAATTATTCATTATGGGGTATTTCAGCGCAGCGTTCCACCAGTGGCATCAAACCAGCACATTTCACCCCGGCGTTCCCGAGCCAGCGATCTGTTTTCCCTTACTTTGTGGGCGAATAACAGGATTCGGGGAAAAAATCCAAAGCAAAACATTGGTAATACACTGTTTGTCTGTTTCTGTAAGGAAGTCTACATTACTAGTTTGGCCAGAAAATACAAAGTTCATGTTAGTTCAAAGCTCGGCCACATTTTCCTACTCAAGTATTTACAACAATCTTTATTGTTTTAAATGCGATTTCCCTTTTATCTTAATTTTATTGCAGCATTTTCATGCCACGTGGATTGAATCTGAAAATAGTCTGCACATTTAGTACTATGACTGAAAGAGCAGTGAGGGATTTCCTGGACAAAAATCTAAGTATGAGGTGTGTCTTAAAAGGAGAACCACTAAGGAAAATAATTAATACTTGTATTTTAGGGGGTTTTCCTTCTTGGAACCAACTGAGCGTGAACACACCTTTCCTTTTTGAGGTGAGGGCATATTTTGATAGCCAATTAGTGCGAACTGCAGCTTGGACTCATTATATTTTGTTACAGAAAGAACATGCCGGTGTTTCTTTTTTGCGAGACACGCATCACATTACTTAATGTCTCTCAGATGGTGGTGATTCAGTTCGTTTTCTTTAAAGGTCGTTAAAGGTAATCTCAGTTAAAGGTAAAGATTTCCTGGCTGGTCTTTGTTTTCGTGGCCAATGTCGCGGCCTTACTTTCCAGCTGCATTAAACAGCCAGTCTCGGTAAGAATCTCATGAATAGATATGATTAGGGGTGTTGACATTAATCACATAATCGATGCATCGCAATGCAGACGAGGACGATGCAGTGGCAGACTGTAATCGATTATATTGGGGGTTTTAAACCGGCGGTTTGGCATTGCAGGTGGTCCGTGAAATGCAATCCAGTTTCACTACTGAAATCACTTTTTAAAAATTATTATTAATTTTTCTTAACATTTACATCATTTGTGACCCGATCTGCCGTAATGAGTCGGAAGTCGGCGTTCTATTTATTTAGATACGGGCCGATTATGTTGAAAAACATCACAAAAATAGAGATTTTTCGTTTTTTGGAGACCAGATTAATTTTGAAGACCTTTTCTTTCATATAAGACCAAAAAAGAAAAATCGATATTTTTGATGTTTGTCAACATAATCAGCCCGTATCTAAATAAATAGAACGCCGACTTCTGACTCATTACGGCAGATCGGCTCACATTTGGACATCTTTTAATTCAAAAGTAGTTGAAAAACTCTGGATTATATCATAATGATTTTACTTGCTGATTTTCTGGCTACCAGCATAAAATTCTGTTTAAAAAGAACATCCTGGTATTGACTATGGCTGCCCAATCTTCGTGCAATGTGAATTAATGTAGAAATAATTGATGGCTTGCATCGTGATTAGAGCTGGCTGTTCGATTCAATTGGATATCGATTTATTTAGAGATTTCTTTGCGTCAATACTAGTTTTGCTTGGTTATAAAATAACTTGTTTTAAAACTGAAGTGTTGCCAAACATCGGCCTTCAGCCATGGCTCTATTTGGTTTCGGTTTCGCCGGTCTCACGTTTTTATAGCTCTCCTTGTGTGGTCGCGAGAAGTAGTGCATAGCCGCAGGAAAAGATCGATCCGCGAATTTTTCAATCGATATCGTATTTTTCGAACAAGAATTGATATTGATCGGTGAATCGATTTTTTGAACCCAGCCCTAATCGTGATGCATCGTGATATTGTATCAAATCGAATCACTGACCGTAATCGTAATCGAATTGAATCGTGAGACGGTTCACGTCTCCAGATATGATAGACCCAGAGAATGATTGATCTCATTATTGACCATTAAATATTAGGGGTGCATGATTTAGAAACTTTCACGATTTGTTTCGAATTCTGATTCTTGGGCTCACAATTCGATTCAAAATCAATTCATGATTCATAAGCGATTCACAATTCACTACATAGATGAATTTGTTTCCAGATTGCTGTTTTGAAAGAATTTTCCCAATTGATTGTGGCAGATCAACCAAATAAACCACACTGATTCAAGGGTATTGTACTAAACTGACTGTATTTCCTTCATGCTCTCGTGAGGGATGTCTGTCTGGCCAGATTTCCATATCTATAGGATTGGCGAGCTGAACTCGAGTTGGGGGAAAAGTAAACTAGTATCTTGAAATTGCATCAATATGGAAGATTTTATTTACATCTTTACATTTATAAATGTTCTATTATTTCTGTCAAAGTCGTATTATTTAATGAATAGATAATTAATAAATCAAGATTAAAAAATGTTCTCAGGGAAACTTTCATTTCCTGATTTTTTCCCTTCTGAAGCCTTCATTTCAACCTTGTTGCTCAAACCCCCCTAGTGAGCCGGCCTTTACAATTATTCAATCAGTCGTTTGAGTTTGATTCATCTCCGAATCCCCGAGCTGTCTTGTTAACAACATTTGTCTTGCATTAAGGCCACATTTGTACATGCTTGAGTGAAAGAGTATTCTCTCCAAACGTTACACATGTCAAATTTAGTTGTCAAGCATTTAAAGTAGTAATTGAGAGCAGAGGTTATAACAAAAAGCATGGAGTTAAGAAATGCTCTTAAATCCTCTCCTGCCTTTGGCTTTTACCCAGTGGATATGTGCGTGTGTAACTGCCTCAGACCAGGCGTGCTTTTTGACAGGTTCCCGTGTGACAATCTAGATTTTTTTATGTTCTTATCTCCGGACTATTTCATGCGATCGTCTCACCGGAATATTTATTTTAATAAATGGAGTAAAATTGACGTCGTATGGACGCCATTGCTCGCTTTTGGGCATCCAGATCACCCGGATCGCTGGACTCCCTCAAGGAACTTGAGTTGACGTGTCTCTAAGAGCAATGGAATGCATTAAACAAGTATCGTAATTTCCTAATTAGATAATGGGGACGGGATTAGCGTTGGGGGAGAGGAAACATGTTCTAGTAGTCTTGTCAGTAGGTGTCTGGTTTTCATTGCCGTAGCGTTGATAATTGCCCCGATTTAAAGTAGTTTGCTTATTTGTGTGGGTGCAGGAGCGGAGTATGTAATGAGGCAGAGGTGCAAATTCTGACGTACGCAGCTCGCAGACTGGACTTGCTCACCCCTGATGTTTTTTGGGAATAAGTGGGGGAGGGAGGGAGGGAGGGGGGTCAGCATGTGTGCACATGCTTTTAAAAGGTTTCGGGGGTGTTATTTATGGTATAGCTTAATGCCTGCATTTATCATCTCCCTCGATGATTGTTTTTCCCTCCCTCCGCCAATAAATCTCCAAACAGCGGTTATCCGGGCTGCATATTTCACCTAAACATGTCGATGGAATACCACAGCTTCCTCGGAGGGAGGTCAACGGTATATTTTACTGTATCTATTTTACCCAAATTGATAGCCGTGAAACGTAAAAATTCCCCGGCCGCATTAAGGATGGTGGTGAAATAAAACATGGTGCTACTTAGCTTTTGTTTTTTTTTGTGTGTAATAATATGAATGCTTGTCTTTTCCTTTCCTTTTCAGAATGCAAAATAGAAAACTGTGCCGACTGCTTCAGTCGAACGTTCTGTGCGAAATGTAAGGAAGGATTATATTCGTACAGTGGTCGGTGTTACCACAGCTGCCCCGAAGGCTTAACCACTGTTAATAGCACTATGGAGTGTGTAGGTGAGTGTCACCAGTTTTTCCAATACATCCATTATGTATTGATATTCCCAGCCTTTGAACATAATGTTCTTCCAATTTCCAAAAAAGCTCCTTAAAGCTCTTTGCTGGTAGCATAACGGTTATGGAGTTGGCCCCATGATCAGAAGGTCGCCGGTTCAAGTCCCAGACCAGTAAAGGTACCACTGAGATACTCATGAGCAAGGTACCGTCCCCAAGCACGGCTCCCTAGGTGCGGACAAAAACCTGCACACATCTTCACTGATGAGCCCTCTGTGAACCCTGAAGAGTATTTTGCCACCAGTCAGTTGGTACAGTTGGTAGCGTAACGGTTAGGGAGTTGGCCATGTGATCGGAAGTAGAGATGGGCCGATACCACGTTTTTATGTCCGATACCGATACTGATACCGATATTGATTTAAATAGTTTTCCTACTAAACAATGTAATAATTACACACACACGTATATGCTTAATTATTTGTTCTCAAAAATTGTTCGTTTAGACATATAAATATTTCTTCTTTCTTATTGATTACACTATAACTTTATAAAATTGAAAAAAATTTGATCAATTAAAAATGAAATACTAAACTTTGTCATTTTGAACCAATTTGGCCTATAAAATGAGCTGCTTTTGCAGAGAACTACATTTCCCACGATCCTCTGGGCGCGCCCCGGAGCCGCATCACAATGATGCATTGGGCGCGCGTTCCAGAAAAAAATGATGGAAAATCTATGGGAAAATCGAAATAAACGGCAGAGTTGTGAGTAGAACGCTGGTTGTTGTGGTTATTTATCAGCTAAAATATGGTTTGTGTCTGTAATAAAGGGGACGTTTTGACCGAACTGGAGCGTTTTAGTGAGTAACGGTGATCATGCTCGCGCTCATTAACACAGCGCGTGTGTTTACATCACAAAAAATGTCATTTATGCGTTTTTATGCATTTACTTCTGTTTTAGTGCAGGAACATCTCACAAATACTTTCACATGAAGAGGAATCAGGTCTTGTCTTGATGGCGCCACTGAAAACATTGTCACTATTAAGCGTCCGTGTGAAATACAAGCGGAGCTGCTCTAGAGAGTAAAATGAATTAAACCAAGCTTCCATTCTAGAAAAATTGCCTCGACCATTTTTTGTATTAGAATTATTGGAGTTATTGGAACAATGGTTTCAGCTCTACTTTACCGCAGCTCCATTTCCCATGCATAACGAACTGAGCGTGCACGCATTTACAGATCGGCTCCATAGAACGGCCCAATGCCACAGATGCCCGATCCAGCCGTTTGAGCCGCTAGCGGACCGATACCGATCCACATATCGGATCGGCTACATCTCTAATCGGAAGGTCACCAGCTCAAGTCCAGGACGGTTAAAGATATCTTTGAGGTACTCATAAGCAAGGTACCGTCCCCAAGCACTGCTCCCCGGCCCGTCACCCAAAAAGCTGCCCACTGCTCCTTCACATATGGGTCAAATGTAGAGGTCACATTTGGTTGAGTTGCACTGTGTGCTGTGCTGTGTTCACAGTGACAAATAATCATGTAGACATGTATAATTAAGTAAATACATATATATGATAACGACCTATAAAAGAGACAAGACTCTTTACCCTAGCACAAAAAGGGCAGATGTGGACGCTATGAAAATATGGAGGACGGAAATCGCATGGGATGCCCTGATTTTTTTTTTGAAAGCGAATCCAGACCTCACTGTTTTAGAAATTTAGAAATTTTCTTTGTTGCAAAGCAGTTACATCAATGGCACTTTCTTAGTAGAGATGTGGAATCCCAATTTTATATCAAAATTTCTCCTCAAAATCATTTCCTGCATGCAATGCATTATCAATAATTATATGCAGATACAGTATTGCCAGTTTTTGAACATAATGTTCTTCCAACTTCACCGAGTTCCTACGAGGTTGTATACATGATTAGGACGAATTTAGGAGACACAAATCAGTTTCCAAGGGCAAAAAAAGGACAGATGTGGATGTTATGAAAATACTCAGGACAAAAATTGCATGGGATGCTCTGATCTTTCTTTCTTAGAAAGAAATTCCAGACCACACTATTTTATAAGTGAACATTTTCTTCACTGCAAAGCAATCATAGCAATGACCCAAGACACAACCTGATGGAATATCTCCTCTTCTCTATTCTTTCTGTGGTTTCTCAATTGTTAGCGAAAGGAACATTGGAGGGAAGCCTGCTGGACGATAAGGGCTTTATTGATTTATTTTGAAAATATTTCTGTCATAAGCAAGCAAGCACAGTGCTAATAGCATTACTGTCAGAAAGTGCACTTGCTCCCTCCCCCTCGAACTGCTTGGACTTTAAATGAGGAACCTCATTTTTTGGCACTGCCCATGCACGCTCACCTTCATCAAGGGGTCAGTCCAGTGCTTCTAATCATATATTTTTCTCTCTGTGATTGTTTTTGGCAGTGTCAAGTTTCACACCAAAAAAGGCAGATACTCACCAATGAAAACCCCAGAAAGAACAAAAATTAAATGTCGAAATTCCGTCTATGATTGAAAACAGTTCAGACCACATGGAAGCCATGACTGGAGCTTGACAGCGTGTCAGTAGGTTGGATAAAAATCGAAGCCCACCACACATAATCAAAACAAAGCCTCTCCCTTTTTTTAGTGAGGAGGAACGAGAGAGCATGAGTGATGTTGGACGTTGCCAATCTGAATCTCAGTTGTGAATTCCTGAGGGTTCTCTGATATGTTTTTCCTCTTTATCGTTTGGAGTAACTCTTGACTCGAGCGATTGTTCGGCCTGATCTTGGTATAAATTTTTTCGTCCCCCCCCACCACTTCATCCCACAAAACATGAGGTATGGTTCATCGTTATTCTTTGTGCTCGTTCTAGTGCAATGTGAGCTGGGTGAGTGGAGCCTGTGGGGCCCTTGCATGAAGAAAAACAAAACATGCGGTTTCAAAAAGGGCAACCAGACGCGCAGAAGGGAACCCACGCAGCCCCCGAGTCCGGCCACCGTCACCAGTCCCGCGTCTGCGTCTGCCTGCACGCCCGAAACCGAGACACAGAGGTGCACCGTGGCGAAAAGGATCCCCTGTGGAAAAGGTAGAGCACAGAAGTGAACACCTATTGTGATTTTACATGCACATGATCAGCAAGAACGCTACACCAGGCACTGCATCAATGCGCCTCACATGACAATATTTTCAAAATTTGTTCGTAAGAAAGTTTAAGTCGTTTAAATTGTATAAAATCATACAACTGTAGAATTTCCTAAAACCCAATATGCTGATGTTTTGCACAAACATGCATGCAATGAAATTTAAGAATGTAAGAGTGCCCTTCAGCAGCTGTGGATTCTGTACTTACCTAGGAACAAATCTCAAATAAGTGAGTGATATTCCTTTTTTAGTGAAAGTTTTTTTTGTCATCGTGAACACATCACAGCACACCACACAGTGCACCATAACGACGTGTGACCGCTGCATTTAACCCATCCGTGAAGGAGCAGTGGGCAGCTAACAAGCACCCGGGGAGCAGTTCTTGGGGACGGTACCTTGCTCATGAGTACTTCAATGGTCACTTTACCAGCATTGGATTCAAACCTGCAACCTTCTGATCACAGGGCAAACACCCTACCGTTACCGTTATCGGTGAATATCAGAATCTTGGTGAAAACTCTGTTAGCAGGTTTTAAGAAAAAAATTTCTTCTGAAGAATGTTTTCATTGGGCCTTATTGAGGGTAGCTATTGTTTAAGTTAAACAGCAGAAGTACAGAAACTTCTGGTCAAAATGTACTTTCATGCAAATGAAATTGAAAGTTGTGCAGAGTTTTACTTGAATTAGGTCCAGTACACACGTAGCCAGATATTTTTTCTCCCGTTTTCGAAAATAACTTTGTACACATGAGCCCGTTTTCAAAAAAAATCTCTGTACACATGAATCCGGATAAATACACCATCAAGAGCTGCGTAGAACCATGTCAGCCAATCAGAGTCCTGGAAAAAAAGGATGAACTACATCCGGTTACAATGACTTTTACATCCGGTTGCTTGGTAAACAGTGGCGAATTGAGGGTGCTTGGTATGGACAAATAGGGAAGTGGAGTTACTTTTAAACATTAGCGGCTGCAAACAAGCACAAATAAGCTTGAATAAGGGAGACGAGAACCGCTGCTCTGACAGTATCCATCTTCAGTCTTTAACGTAAATAAACCCCGCACACCTGAAGTCAGCGCATTTCCTGTCGCACGCTTATGACGCTAGGAACCTAAGGGTGTTTTCACATATAGTCCTCTTTAAAGGAACCGAACTCAGTCCTCTAGAAGTGCTCCAAAAAGTGGACCAACAGAAAAGAAACTCAGTTCCTTTTATGTTCACACTGCGAGTTCATTTGAAAGGGGACTCAGTTCTCTTTCTGCTCCACTTCAGCTCACATAGGGTCTCGGTCCTTTTTCTGTTCATACTTCATTCTTATGGAGCTCTCAGACCTTTACTGCTTTGCATTCTGGGTAGTTTTCACTTTGAACAAAAACTGTCGAAGCGAACCAGGAGCGCTTTGCGTTCATAAGGCGCGAGTTAAATGAACCGTGCCGCGAACTTAAAGCGAACCGGACTGAGACCACCTCCCGATGTGGTCTCACTTCGGTTCGTTTCAGAGGGGTCTGAGTTCATTTAGCGTGTTCACATATACGTAAAAAATGCTGACTAATCGATCTGAGTTCGGTTTGAGGGCTGAAACAGACCAAGTGTGAAAACACCCTAAAACTCTGTTTCCCCGTCCACACGTAGCCACTGAAGCCAGAGTTTTCAGAAATCTCCACTTTGGATGGAGTTTTTAAAAAATAACCAGTTTCAGTCACTGAAACGTCTGTTTACATGTGGACGATAGGGGCAACTGCATTAAAAATATCAGTTTCTATAAATACCCGGCTACGTGTGTATAGACCTTAAAGTATTGGAGTATGTGCTTTTAGACCAGTGGCCCAGCCTTTTTGGCACCACAGACCAGTTCAATTTTTGACTATTTTTCCGCAGCTCGGTGAGACGTGTAACAAAGCACAATAAAGTGCTTAATATTTAACATACTCACCAAGCGAGTTGCCTTGCCGCCACCTAAGGCTTATAGATGGAACTGTGGTTGGGGGTCCCTTTTAAAAGTATTTAAAAGTACATTTTAATTCTAACATCAACGCATTGCTTTTCTCTTGCCACAAATCAGTTTTAGAACCTAGTGATTCTTATCATTCGTCGTACAATAAGAAATCGTTTCTCATCTCTAAAATCTCAAACGTAAAACTCAAAATAAAGTGCTTGGTGCTCTATTGGGGAGTCTTTAGCTTGATTTTCTGCTGTCTACAACTTGGCTGTTTAAGCACGCAGCTCCCACTTTCTATGATTGGTTGTTCTATCACGTTCTGGAAACAAACATTCGTCCACTGATTTCAAACATATGTAACAAGTATAATGTAGTGCAGCCAAAAGTATAAAATGCAGTGTTGGGGAAGCTACTTTTAAATGATAACTTTTCAAGCTACAAGTTACTTCTGATGAAAAGTTACAGCCAAGTTAGTGTTTTAAAATAGTAGTTAGTTTACACTACAAGCTACAAAGAAATGACTATTTTACGACAAGCATTCAAGCTGTTTTACCACCATAGGTTCGTGCTTCCATCTTGGCCACGGTAGAGTCCATCCTTGATTCCATCTTGCAGCTGCCAAAAGCTTGCTAGATACAACACCAATCAAAAACACCTGGTAGTTGAACATAGACATCTTCGTAAAAAATAGTTCAACCAAGGAGACCATTCAGTTTAGATTGACAAATTTTAATTTGGCAAAACAAGCTGTCTTTAGTGTGTATGTGATAAGTTTTGGAGGAAGCCCGTCGCTTGGTCGTTGGTTCACTCGTCTCTGAAGCCGGCAGATCTGGCTGGGAAACCACGCAGGAAGGCGAAGGAGCCTGCCCCCGGACCAAGACAGGGAGCCGAAGGTGGTGGAGGGGAGGAGGCGGGCGAAATTGAACAGCTGTAATGGCAGAGAAGAAGGCCAGTTTACTGCTTATATACAGAACTAGGAGTTACGCGATTGGACGTGCCGACGCTCGTTAGGTCTCCTTGTTTGAACTTCCGTATTCACTTTCATTTGTATTTTTTGTAACGATGTAACGCTATTTGTTAAAACAATAGTTAATTTTAAAGGGACAGTTGGTAGTGTTACGGTTAGAGTGTTGGCCCGGTGATCAAAGCCTTCCTGCTCAAGTCCCGGAGGGGTAAAGGTACTACTGAGGTACTCATGACCAAGCACTGCTCCCCAGGCGCTGCCAAAAAGCTGCCCACTGCTCCTTCGTGGATGCGTCAAATGCAGAGCTCACATTTCATTGTGTTGCACTGTGTGCTGTGCTGTGTTCACAATGAAAAATAATCACTTACATTAAGGCTGTTTTAAAATTAGCTTTGCTGCTAAGATTGTAACATTGCTAATTTCAGTTCAGTTAGAGCAAAAGCTTTACAGGTACTTATTTATGTCCAATACTCAAGTACCTTTACTCTGTTACCGTCCACCTGTGTTGATCAGCTACAACAGCATGTTCATTCATTCATCATCCGAACTGTTGTAATCCCAACTGGGGTCGCGGGGGGACCGGAGCCTATTCCGGGAACTTTCGGGCGCAAGGCGGGGAACAACCCTGAGCAGGCGCCAACACACTGCAGGGCACACACACATTCACACGGTCACACACACATTCACACCTTACGGGGCCAATTTAGAGCCGCCAATTCATCTATAGTGCATGCCTTTGAACTGTGGGAGGAAACCGGAGCGCCCGGAGCGCCCGTCCCTCACATAACTGTCCGGAGGAAACCCATGCGAACACGGGGGGAGCATGCAAGCTCCACACAGAAAGACCCTACGGCCGTCCCTGGGGCTCGAACCCAAGACCTTCTCGCTGTGAGGCGACAGCGTGACGCCTCATTGCGCCACCGTGCCGTCCCAACAGCATGTTAGCAACCTTTAATGTATTTTGTTATGATAATAGCATCATTTTTCTGATTTGGCTTTGTTTGTACAGCAAGAACATGGTGTTTCTGTTACAGTACCGCTCAGACAATGCTATGAATATGAGCAGCAAACAAACAGCACAGCTGGCCGGTAATCTGTGCATCACTGGCACTCGATCTGAAGAATCGTGTTTGGTCGAGTTTGTTGGTTTAGCTAAATGAGATCTGAGATTAACATCAATATGGCGTTCAGGCACTGGTGCGGAGATGGAAACCAAACAGCCTTGCGTATGCTTTGTAGATATTAGTTGCAGGTCAAGCGTTTAGGTTTAAAATGGTAAGATTACGTGTCAATTTATTTCTTACTTCTACTCTCTTAACGTTTCCATGGTCTGTATCTGGAGGTGAGAAATTGTACTGGGATGAGTTTCCAGTTTGGTTATTAATTGCTCTGGCTGCTTTGAGTTTTATATGATTTGCAGCAGAATCAAAGACATCACGTTTGCTCGGCTTGCTTTTTTATGGGAGCTGAAATTTTCTGCCTCGGTCATTAAAAGTTTGCAAAAAATTCATAACTCAAATCGTGCCGAAGTCCGGCTTTGGAAAGAGCGCTTGGATTTCTGAGAAGGAAAGCCAGACATGAAGTGCAAAAGGTTGTTGTTCTGTGAAATGTTGTGCGTTTGCACGTAATGTAACTGCTGTAAGAGGGAAATTTTTTTTTGCACCTCTCCCTCACATAACTGTCCTGCAGGGATTAGCGTTCAGTAGCCCCGTTTCCTGTATGCAATCTGCTCGTATCGCTGAAGTTTCACAAGTTATCATGCAGCAGCAGCCAAATACGCCAGCCCGTTTATAAAACCAAAAAAAAAAGAGAAAAGCAGCAGGCTCTCGCAAGGGTTTTCGGGGCATGCCGTGCAGAGAGAACCCCTCGTTAATTCTTACCTCTTGGAGTGAAATCAGTCTTTCCCGCCCCTCGTTTGGTTGTTAAGAAACAAATGTGGCGAAGTGAACAAACGCAGGCTTCTTAATCACAGGAAACTCTGAATTAAACGTTCAGCGCTGTGTAGTGCGGCAGCACGGTGGTGCAGTGGCTAGCACTATCGCTTTCATGTTCATGTGGGTTTTCTTCGGGAGCTCCGGTTTCCTCCAAAAGTCCACAGTTTGTGTTGACTGGTTACTCTAAATTGGCCCATTAAGGTATGAATGTGAGCGTGTTTGTTATTACTAAGGGTCGACCGACTATCGGCCAGGCCGATATTAAGCATTTTGTTGATTATCGTTGTTTAATTTTGACCACCGCCGATATTAATTAATTGCAAGGTGCACTACTGTGACTCCGCTGCCTTTTCTGTGCTGTTTGTTCTCGACTTGTTGCTTCATTTAATGTCCAGCCCACAGCAGTCTCTGATTGGCTTGGTGTTTGGTAAAACATAGTTGTAAAACATTTAGCATATTGGGTATTGGCCCCGTTAATTAGCAATAATCGGTATGGATATTGGCCTTGAAAAAATCAATCGACCTCTAGTCATTACACACTCACATTCATACCTTGTGGGGCCAATTTAGAGTAACCATTCAACCTAAAGTGCATGCTAATTAGAGGTGTGAACCTTCACTGGTCTCACGATTCGATTCGATTATTAGGTCGATGATTCAATTTGATATGATATCTCGATGCATCACCATGCGTTCCATCGGTTTTTCTTTACTACGTCACATTGCACGCAGATTGGGCAGCCATAGCGCTAGCAGGACGTTCTTTTTAAATGGAATTTTTATGCTGTAGCCAGAAAATCACCAAGCAATGTCATCTTTTTGATATTTGCATTAAATTCATTATTCGTGAAGATGCCCAAATCATCTGGAAATGTTTTGAAAAATGAAAGAAAGTGAATTCGGTAGTAAAACTGTATTACATATGCCACTGTGGACCACTAGGGGGCAGCGGACCGCCGTTTGAAAATCTCCATTAGAATCGATTATGGTCTGCCGTTGCATCGATGCAGAATCGTTCACGTCTGCATCATGATGCATCGATTATAGGCATTTTCAGCTACCAAGTGTTTCTGATGGATATTGAACTGGCAGAAGTGGCATCTGATAGGGTACTTTTCCCACATGCGTTGCATCACGGCACGTTCTCGGCAGCTGTGAGATGAAGTCGGAGGATGGAGTCCACCTTGGCGTAGAATGAAACAAGAATCTGTGGCTGTATTTATTGAAATGTATGACGCTGTAAGGCAAAATGGACAGAACTTAATGATTTGAGTGAAATAATTTGCAAATCAGAAATCAATATAGTTGATTTGACATGAGATTGATAGAAAACAGATTTTCATATCACTTTTAGAATCGTTTTACGTTTTAAAATTTCGTTTACATGATAATACTGTTTAATTTCCTTAACAACAGTAGCTCTCACTTGCAGTCTCTGTTTTTCCTGATGGTTTTAGTGCCGCAGGATTAGGGAGCGTCAGAAACATTACAAACGTGTGTTTAAACGAATAGTTTTTTAGATGTTATTTTAATAATAAACAATGTAGCATATACATATGGATGTGTAATTATTACTTTGTTTTAGTTTTGAAAGCATTATTTACAAGTAAGTATTTCCTTAAGCATGACCATTTTTTAAAAGCATTATTTTCTGATTTCTGTTTAAAAACTGTATCAGATTTGTTTTTATTGGCAGATTTACAATATCGTATCCGACATAAAAAAGTGGCATCGTGCCATGTCCAGTAGGTAGCTTGGCTGTAGCTTAGATACTTTTAATCAAAAGTAGCTTGAAAATCTGCCGTTTTAAAAGTTTCTGTTTTTGCTGAATTTTTTTTCTGAGTAGGATGAAGAACCGTGTTCTTCTGCGCTGAACTGGCTATGACAGCGCTGTCTGAGAAATGAGAGGCGAATTTACACTGCACGCCGGCCTCATTGTGGAAAGAATTTCAACCTCAGCTCCATAAGAATAATTAACAGTGAAATATTATAAACTACCCCATAAAAAGTGCTCCACCGCCTGCCAGTTTTCTAAACTTAGCGACCACTTTTCGGAAAGAGAGCGGCGGGAGACGGGGGGCATGCTGTGCTGACGAAGTTTGACGTGAGAACACGCTTGTTTGCAGTGTTTGCAGTCTGTTTTTGGGGAAGGGGAAAAAAGAAGAATCACACTTAAAGTTCAGATGTGAACACAGAGCCGTGCTTAGTTAACGCTGCTGCCGTTGTGTGAATGTGGGAAACGTTTGGCCTCATTTACCACCGTTCTTAAGATGAAATTTGCTCTTATAACCTACTTTTGCACTTTTAGCCTAGATTCACCAATGTTTTCTTATATGAGATTTGTAAGAATAGAATCTAGTGCGTTCTTATGCACATTTTTTCACATAGTGTAAAGCAGTGGTTCCCCCCCCCCCTTCCCCCAAACTACACAGGTTCAAATTCAAACTTTATTTGAAGCGACAGAAATGCAATTACAAATGGTGCAATTTCACCACTGTGGGAGAAATTAAGAGCACACTGAACAAGAATAAACAACTGTCTCCACAAAAATGGCTGGGAAATTAACCAGTTCCCAGTCCGAAAAAAACAAAAACCTAAAAGAGGATCATCTCAAGTCTCACACTTTTCGTTGGCTGGTGTGGGCTTGCTTTGTGCTGCAAATCTTCTCAGTTCGGGGTTACAGCTGGGAAACAGAAAGTTTCTAGCAGTGCTCGAGTGGTGCGTAGGCTATCCCATTGGTGCGCCCCTCTGCAATACAGGGGGCGCGCCCCCCCGGTTTGGGAACCACTGGTGTAAAGCATTATCTTATTGTCTCATTATAGGCTTCCTCCATTCTACTGTTGTATCATTCTATACCAGGGGTTTTCAACCGGCAGTCCACGGCCCCCTGGTGGTCCGTGGCGGCAATGCAAGTGTTCCGAGACATGCAAACCAGTTTCAGTACTGAAATCACTTTTTAAAAAATTATTTCATTCTATTTTAAAACATTATCAGGTGATTGGTGGTATTCATCTTTATGAATAATGAATTTAATAAAAAAATAGATAAAAACACACACAGTGGGCCACAAACTACTGCTTGGTCTGAGTGGTGGTGCCTGGACAGAGCCAGTTGAAAACACCTGTATTATACATATTTATACACCTGTATTATACTATTTAAATGTTTCAACTTTCTTAAAAGGCCGGCTCTGTGGTATTGTGGCTAGTGCTGTCGCCTAACAGAGAGAAGGTCCTGGGTTCGATCCCCAGGTCAGTCATGGGGTCTTTCTGTGTGGAGTTTGTGTGCTGTCCCCAATGTTCATGTGGTTTTTCTCCAGGTGCTCTGGTTCCCTCCCACAGTCCAAAAGCACACAGTTTAGGTTGATTGTTTACTCTAAATTGGCCCCATAAGGTGTGTTTGTGTGAGTGTGTGTGCCTGCTGGTGTGTTGGCACCCCCACCCAGGGTTGCTCCCCGCTTTGCGCCTGTAGTCCTGGGATAGGCTCTGGTCCCTGCGACCCGATGAATAGCGGTTCAGGTAATGAATGAATTAACTTTCTTAAGAATAAATTCTGGTGAATGAAGCCTTTAACTTCTCTATAAACAAATGCAATGAAGTATGAAGTATCTTTACCTCATCGTCTCAACCCAACTTCCTCCTTTCCCTTTCTTTAAAAAAATGTGTTAACGCATGCAGCGTGCGAAATTAGCAAGACGCTAAATACATCTGCTGAAGTTGGCCGAGAGGGCTGCTGTAAAAATCACAGGGGGCAGTGCTTGTATAACAACACCAGTGATTTACTGGTCTGCAGATCTCACGCTTTGTGTCGATTTGGCCGGCCTTTGCGCTCTTACAGGCCCCACCGCCCCCCCAACCACCTTTCCCTTCTGCCTGTAGCTTAATAAAAAGGTTTGCACGAAAGAGCCGAATTTTGTGCGATTGCCTTCGTCAAAGCTCCGGTGTTTAGGTTGGATTGAAGGGAGCTGTAATCAGCGCTGTCATAAATGGATGGAGCGTGCCCTAGCCCCATTAGCGGTTTATCAGGGTTTTTTTTAGAGCTAATGAGCGTCCGTTGTGGGGAAAGCCTAAGGCTAAGGGCTCCTCTACTTTTTCTGAGTAATTTTGGGTTTGGAAAGGGTGTGGGAGGTGGGGGTGGGATCTCGCGCTCTTTTAAACTTTCTTTCGCCTGCAAATCATCATTATCACTGCCTCGCAGCACGGAGGCGTCGCTGTGAACTCGTGGCTACTAAATTCCTTGCAGGAGTGGGAGGATTTTTTTTTTCTGGCTTTTCTGCAAACTGCAGGACGACCTTCCTCGAACACATAGTTGTTCAAAATCTCCCAAATTTGCAGGTAGACTTCAGGTGAGGGCCGGGAAATTTATGGAAAATTACTCAAAACTGACATTCAGAACCTCAAACTTTTAGCAGTTCTGTTAATACAAAAAAACATTGCTCAGCATATGTTTACCACATAACATAATTACAGGGAAAGTTTCCCTGGAGCAATTTGCGGTTAAAGGTCTTGCTCAAGGACCCAATGATGGTAATAATGGAGGTCGGATTTAAACCTGTGACATCTTGGTCCAGAGGCTTAGAACTGTTGTTCTAGAACTTGTTCTTTTGTGTTAAATTTTTGCTAACCTCTAGCAAAGCAAATACCTGAAGGTTACTTTCATCATTATCACAGTTAAAGTTAGGGTTACTAAATTCCTAAAGTTTTTCTGCAAACAGAAAACATGCTACATTGTGATATAACTTTTTGGACCTCGTTTATGCTTGTTAAGAAGTATTAATAGTCGTACACTTTGTAAGAACTTTTTGTTCTGTCCTGTTCCCGGACGCTGGTTAACTTAACTCGGGGAATTCAAATTATCACACATTTTCTTAAAAGTGTGTGCTGCCAGAGACGGCCTTCTCCTTTAAATAGCATTTGCAGAAAATTAAGAAAGAAAAACAGTGAGATAACAGTAGTTTTCCAGAAAGTTCTTATTGCCCAATAAAGCAAAAGATAATGGTTATATGCAGTCTTTTTGGAAAATCAGATCATTTTTATTGGTAGATCAAGGCATTGAACTACAATAATAAGATTAATTTTGTAGAACACTGCCATGCACAACAGTATCGTTTGCGGAAACACATGCTGTGAGTCTTACATAAGCTGCTAAAAGCCTTCTTTTACACAAGCTTCTTGCACGCAAAAATGCGTCAGAATTTGGAGACCTCAGTTTGGAGTCTCCAAACTGGACCTCAGAGTTTGGATGCCACCTGCATCAGTCTTCTCGAATCTCCCCAGTCGAGAGTGAAAGGGAGAATTCTGACTGTTGACCATCAGACCATCATACCTACTTGTTTACAGTTTAAAAGGTCAAGGACAAGACCACAAATTGTTTCTCTTTGTGTGTTTGGAAAGGTGAATCAGTGGTTTTCTAAATTTGATGTGTATGTAAAATATCTGGCTTTCCTGAACTTGCCCGCTCTAAAGCAAACTCTTAAATTAGTGGCCTGCGGTGGACATTATTTATTTGCTTAACTGGACACGGGGTTTCGAACGGTAAACTTTAAACTGTAAATACTCCGTCCCAAGTACAGATTTCATACAGGCCTACACGACTGAAAGACAATGAGAAATACAGAGTCCACAACTACTTCCAAACCCGGCATCTGCAAAGAATAAAACTTATCTGCAAAATTATATCTACAAAGGATAAAATACTGGAATAGAAAATATTATACTGATAGTGTACAGAGTTACAAATTTGTCAGACTTGTAAAGACAAAGCACAATCTCTGTCTATAAATGTCAAAACCTTGCAGCTGCAAAACAGATAAGTCAGTTCAGACTTCATCAGATTCTGGCGTTCGGTAATCACAGTTTAGCGCCAGTGCATGACAGATTTTATGGTTTAATAAAAAACAAATTTGCTCAAATTTGTCAACTGATCATTCTGAATGTGCTTACTGAAGCCATGTTGTTGTTACCGTTTTAGAGATTACAAAAAGTTTTAGAGTTGGAGTTACAGGAGGGCAAAGCGCTGAAAAGTTCCATTGAAAGTCTTCCCTGAGACATTTAAGGGAAGCTCAAATATGGCTGGGCAGATCATTGAAAATTAATCATTTTTCAAATTCAAACCAACATTCAGATGATGTAAGTTTGCTCATGTTGGTTATTTTGATTGTATTTAAAAGTCTCTTAACTTTTAAAAATATTCTGCACTGTGTGTTCATGTATTGTCCTGTTAAAAAATAGACTAGGGGTTAGGATACTCGCCTCTAGACCAAGAGGTTGTGGGTTTGAATCTCACCTGCCACTACCATCTTTGGGTCCCTGAGCAAGACCCTTAACCCCAAGTTGTTCTCAGGGAGGCTGTCTGTGAAATTGGGAAATGAAAATCGCTCTGGTGTGCTTTCCCAAAAATTAGCAACTAACATAAGGTACATTAGCAACTAACATGGTGTTGCTAACATTTGGGAAACGCACCCCTGGATAAGAGCGTCTGCTAAAATGCTGTAAGTAAAAATGTAGACTCCGCCCTGTCCAGTCTCTACATTTCAGTTATTTCAAAATCACATAAGAACTCTTTATTAGCAAAAATACCCCAGCTGTAATAATTGTAATAAAACAGACAACAACCCAAAAACCAAGTAATTTGGGGCAGTTGGTGGCGTAATGGTAGGGTTTTTCCCCCGTGATCAGAAGGTTGCAGGTTCGAATCCAGGGCTGGTAAAGTTACCACTGAGGTACTCGTGAGCAAGGTACCGTCCCCAAGCACTGCTCCCCGGGCACTTGTTAGCTGCCCGCTGCTCCTTTACACATGGGTGAAATGCAGAGGTCACATTTGGTCGTGGTGCGCTGTGTGCTGTGCTGTGGTGTGTTCACAACGACAAATAATCACTCACTTTCACCTATATTTAATTGTTCATTAATCATAATTGAGGTAAAATCTTCATTTAATCATGATATTGATTTGAGATCATATCGTCCAGTCCTAAGCGCTCAAGATTTCTGACTTTACAAGTCATGATGCACAGCAGAAAAAACAGTGTAACGGTTAGGGAGTTGGCGGTTTAAGTCCCGGACTGGTAAAGGTACCACTGAGGTACTCACGAGCAAAGGAACCATGCCCAAGCACTGCTCCCCGGGTGCCTTGCTAAAAATCAGTGGGTGGATTGCAGATGCATCAAACTTAAATTTAATTCTAAATGATTAGAAAGAAAAGAGAAGGAACTAAAGCAAGCACAAAACCACCTCTGCATAGGACAAACGCAAGACGCAAGACAAACACACAGAAGAGAGAAACACTTAAATACCCCAAAAATACAGGTGCAGCAGGTTAGGATGAACATTAACAAGGACTGGAACACTAGTCGGCCTCTGTTGGAGAGAAGCGGTCGTGACAATGAGCCTCCCAAATTTGCTGATGTGGTTCCAGACATTTTGTGTGGCTTACTGATATATTCAAAAAAATGATGTGTGAAACTGGTTAAAAGTGGTCTTAAGGCTGGAATCCCTTTTAAACAACTGGTGGCGTTATAATTGCATGAAAAAATATGGATTAAATTATAATATAGTTCAAAATGACAAACATATTAATGGTGTTTAATAGCCTTTATATGAACAATTATCACATTACAAGATGACGTTTGGGCCAGTTGGTAGCATAACGGTTGGGGTGTTCGCCCAGTAGTCAGAAGGTGAAAATGACATCACCATTAGATGGAAACTTGGAGGTGAAAATGTGTTATCCGTTAAGTAGGCAGAAACTGGACAGGACAGTGTTTGTGTGTTTATTTTTGACCTAGACTTATTTTAGGGGCAAATTTCAGGCTCTATATCTGCAGACTTGAGACGGACCCACTTTTGGTTACAGTTAGGTTTACGGTTAGGGTTATTAAGTAGGGGTGTAACAATACATCGATCTACATTGATACTACAGTTCAACAATCAAAAGCCTGTTGTACTGATCCAAATTGAAAACATTGATCCACATCCAAATACATTCATATTTTAACGTTCCTCTCCTTGCAACTGCAGAGACCCCAGCTGTTTTTGTCATAACTTTTATTAAGCTTGGGGCAGTTGGTAGCGTAACAGTTAGCAAGTGATCGGAAGGTCAGCTGTGCATTGCTCCTTCATGGATGGGTCAAATGAGATCGCATTTCATTGTGATGTGCTATGGTGTGTTCACAATGACAAATGATCACTCACACTCACTTAAAAATATAGCTCAGGAACTGAAACATCAAATTATATTTTAGTTACTTTTTGTGATTTGATACAGAATGAATGGAAGTGATTGTGTGTAAGATGGCACTGTGGTTTGAGTGAATGAGTGACTAAATTAAGATCAGGGATTCAAATCCGAAAAGAGTCTAAAAGCTACAGTTAGGCCCCTGAGTAAAGCCCTGAACCCCAGGTTTCTCTGGGAGACTGTCCCTGTAGTTAGAAAATTTAAATTAAAGCGTTTTCTTGAAAAATCTGGACTATTTTAATCCTGCCTTTAGCACTACCACCACTATCAGGAGTCCCTGAGTAAGACCCTTAACCTTAAGTTGCTCATGTCCCTGTAATTAGGAACTGAAAGTTGCTTTGGGTGAGAGCATCATCTAAATGCTGTCAGTGTAAGTGATTAAACATGAAATTGTTGTATCAATATAATATGGAATTGAGATGAAACTTGTCATTTACACCCCTAGCGTTCAGGTACAGTAATCACTCTGTCTGTGGAACGTTGCCAAAAGTAGAATGATGTAAATGTGTGTGAGTGAGTTTATAATGTAAGGCCTTAGGACAATGCAGGCCCCAGTTTTTGGAGAGTTTTGAGCGCTCGGTGTCCGTAAGGCTCATGTCATTGAACACAAAGCAAATGCTCTCCAGCCCTGCAAGAGTGTTGACTCGGTTTCCAGGGAACACTGAAACTCACAACACCAACTTCATAACAAACATCCGTCAGCACCCACTCTCACTCTTACACCCACGTACAGTAGTGCTGCTGAGGCTGCTGGGAAATCAACCAGTCTGTTTTCTTTTCCCCTTGTTTTTGACAATGCTGTGGTTGAAGTGGTCGTGTTGAGCATGCACCGAGCATGAGATGTGACTTGGCGACATGTAAAAGTTACAGTGTTGGGGAAGCTACTCTTTGACAGCAGCTTTTCAAGCTACTTATGATTAAAAGCAGCTAAGCTACAGCCAAGATCCTGTTTTAATATCGTAGCTACAATACAAGCTACAGAGAAAAAGTAGCTAACTACATTCAAGGCACAGCCATTGATTCTTGCTTCCATTTTGGCCAAGGTCAAATGCTATTGAAAATATCCCACATTTTGCCACGTTTATCACTATCTACTTTAGCTTCAGTAGCCACATTAGTTACTTTTAAAGCTACGGCAATTTAAAGGAGCATCACAAGGGATATGCTACTAACTTAACTACATTTCCAGTAGCTTATCAGTAGTTCCCCTGAGCATTAGAAGCTACAGAAGTTTCTGTTAAATCTACAGTGATTTGAAAGTAGCTTTGCTACTGATAAGCTACTAACTTAACTCCTTGCAGTAGCTTATTAGTAGTTACTTTAGCTTTATAAGCTACAAAAGTTCCTGTTAAAGCTACAGCAATTTAAAAGTAGCTTCTGTACTGATAAGGTACTAACTTAACTTTTAGTAGCTTATCAGTTGTTACTTTAGCTTTAGACGCTACAGTAGTTCCCTTTTTCACAATGACAAATAATCTGTTACTTCCTTTAAAGTGATATAAAGCTAATAACTACTTTTTCACTAGCTTATCAGTATCTACCTTAGTTTTGGTAGCTATAGTAGTTACTTTTAGAGTTAGAGATTTAAAATTACTGATAAGCTACTGACTTTTTTCAGTAGTTTATCAGTTGTTACTTGAGCGTTAGAAGCTACAGACGTTTCAGTTAAAGCGACAGCAATTTGAAAATAGTTTCATTACAGCTAAGCTACTAACGTAACAACTTTTTTCAGTAGCTTACCAGTGGTTACTTGAGCTTTAGAAGCTACATTACTTCCCTTTAAAGCTACAGCAATTTGAAAGTAGCTGCCCTGCTGATAAGCTAATAGCATTTTGGTACTTTTAAAGCTACAATGATTTAAAAGTAGCTTCACTAGTGGTAAGCTACTAACTTAACTACATTTTTCAGTAGTTTATCAGTATCTAAATTATTGAGCTTTACTAATTACTATAGTAATTACTTTTAAAGCTACAGTGATTTAAACGTAGCTTCGCTACTGATAAGCTACTAAATTTACTACTTTAGTTACATTAGTAGCATCACTGCTTGTAGTTAGCAACACTGAAAAGTGTATTTCCCTTCCCGGTTATCTCCTCTGGCACTTCTCGCTTTCAGGCTGTATTTCTGTCTGTGAGACAAGAGATCCTCTGTAAAAATCCTCTCTAATGGGTGTTTGTGTCGATGAAGTAGTTTTGCACTTAAAATAAGTGACAGACGCATACACACAGAGCTAAGTCGGGAGTACAAGGAGGATTTTTTGGGAGAAGTTGACTCACCTCAGCTAGTTTTAGTGTTTATGAAGACCATAATGTTCCTTGGAGCTTTGTCTCTCTGAGCGTTGAGACTTTTCCAGCTTCGGGGCGTCATACGCTCACAAGGCCCTGATTATTATTGTCTCAGCCACAGTTATGGCAATATGGGGTGCTGTTGTGTGTTTCCTGTCAGCTTCGAGCGGCGCTGCCTTGCATCACTGCCGCATTTACAAACAACTCTGCACCCTTCTTTCAAAGCTACGGCTGGAAAAAAAGCGCAACGACTTTCCTTTGTTCTCAAAGATAAAAAAAAATCAGAAACCCAAACTTGGCTCTCATAAAGTTCCACCATGATTTGGCAAATTGGAGTGGCTCTTCTTATTAGCCTCAGGAATCAATCCGTGTTCTAGGATTCAGTTATTACTTTTTGTCAAATTAAAAACAAAACCCAAAACCCAACAAACATATTTTTTTAGTATTCACTTCCAGATGAATAACAAGCCATTTTCTGATTTCCTATTTTGCACTTAAATGTATAATGGCAAAACACTAAAAAAAACACATACTTATGTTCCATTTTGGTTATTCGTTGGGCGCAACTGGTGTGATCTGAACGAATGATTACGCACTGATTACTCACTGTTAGTTCTCATATGGTCTCTAGCTTGTAGGTTTTTTCCTGTTGTAAGTCGCTTGGATAAAAGTGTAATGTAATGATGCACAGAGTTTTCTGGAGAGTTCTAAGCTGAATTCATTTTACTCATTTCCAGGAGACAAGTTGCCGACCGTGAAGGGCAAAGGAACGGCGAACGGCAAAGTCAGAGGCCGGGATTCCAAGGAGAATGGCAAAGGTGGCGGGAAGAGGAAAAAAGGTCAAAATTCGCAGACTACGACCCCGTTACTCGTTACGACGAGTACCATAACCTAGCCGAGAGGCGTGCAGTGGGCTGATGGAAGTGAGGCGAATCCCACCAAGAAAGCTGCTGAGAGTTGAACTGATGTCGAAAAGGATTAATGCTGCTGCGCATTTTGTGAAGATGCTCTAAAGAACTGGATGTTTGCTGCAATAAACCGGGAACTATGTACTGTATTAGGCCAAGCAACGAGTACTAGAGGAAAAATAGACTTGCGTTGGTGCATTTGGAAGCACTTTGAGGAAGGTTATCTGCGTCAGCTTTGCCAGAAGGAGCGTTTGTCTGAGAAATGTTTTATACGTTCCGCTATTTCATTTTTTCGAATGACTAAATACGTCTACGCCCAAGTATAGAGGACGATCGTTTTTTTTCTGCTCATGTTTTCAGAACATTTAAAACCTGTTAACGTCCTTGTTGCTGTCTTTCCTAATCTGACTTTATTACTTTTCCTACTCCAATGTTGGTCAAGCTTACTTTTGTGATGAAGGAAGGCATAAGGGAAGCGTTACACTATCAAGATAACTTTAGTTCATTTATTTCTGTTTTATGATGAAACAAAAGAAAGTCACTGGAACTAATTTGTGGTTTACTGAGATGTGAGACAGTAAGGGGAAAAGATTGTATTATGATTTTGCAAAATTCAAAAAATGAGACGATATCGGACAAAAAGCAGTTATGAGTGCTGGTTTGCTATATGAAGCTTTCCGTTTTTTTAATTCACTTTATATGACTAAGTGTAGCAAAAGCTCTGATTAATGGATTAAAGAAACACAATACTCTGCACATATAGAATATTGAGGACAGGATTGTAAAATAGTTTTGAGTTGTATGTGAACCGTGTTTTCACGTTTGTATGTTTGTGTATGTCTTTTGTGTTCACAAGAGGAAAGAGGGATTAAAATTATTCATTATTTTCATTGGGGTTTGTGAGGAGATGTACTCACATATCCATGGAGGAGTGTGCGTGTGTTGTTCAGTGTGTACCATCCATCTCTTTTAGGTCACAGTACAGACGTGAAGAAACCAGTGAGCTGGCAAAGTCGAGGTCTTTTTGACAGTACAGATATTCCACTATCCTCAACATAAAGTACAGCAATCTGCATACGACTGCTCAGTTATTACACACACAGTATATTTTTTGCAATAAGATTACATATAATCCATAACGCTCTTCTGTATACATCAGCATTCAATAACAACAATCTATGAAACAAGTGGTACAGCTTACCTTTCATTTTTCTTAGCATTTTCTCGAGTCTTTTTGCTAGACACAAAAATACTGGCATCCAGAGTATTCACCATAGACATAGACTCCTACACTGAAACTGTCAGCATCAGTTAACATTAATCCTAATTACAGTACTAGTACATGATACCTTTATGTTATTGCATATCTTATCTGAAACTCTTGCACAAAAATAAAATTTACAGTTTATATAAATAAAAGTACAACATTTTGTGTGGCCTTTATTATTTCTCCATGGCTACATTCACCTGCATTTTTCTCTGTCACACCATCTGCACTTAAAAAGAGATCATTTTACAATTTGATGAAATTTTATTCAGTACATGCCTTCTTTCTGACTAGTTAAAAAGAGGAATTTTAGATCATTTATGGAGTCAAGTGGGCAAATTTACATATTTAAAAGACACTTACTTAGAGTAACTAACACAACCAGTCAATTTTTTTCCACAGATTTTCTAGATGTGCATTTAACTCACTTATTATTACCTAGAACTACACTCAACACTTGCTAACAAATACATTTACAGTACGTTCACCATTTGAGAAACTGTCCTAACTACATGGACTATCACTCTGGAGCAATTTGGCATTAAAAGCCTTGCTCAGGTGACCAATAGTTATAGTTCTGGATATACAGTAAGGCAGAGCCAGACTCCAACCCTCAGCCTCCTGGTCTGTAGCCTAGTATCTCATCACAGTTGGTAGCATAACGGTTAGCGAGTTGACCCCGGTTCAAGATCCAGATCGCCGGTTCAACGCCGATAATGGTAAAGGTACCACTGAGGTACCTCCACTGCTCCCGGACCCACTGCTCCTTCAAGGATGGGTCGAATGCAGAGGTCAGGTTTTGGTGAGGTGCACTGTGTTCTGTGCTGTGGTGTGTTCACAATGATGAATAATCACTCACTTAAGACCCCTTTAAATGAAGAAGAAGAAGAAGAAGAAGACGAGGCAATAGGTCACGATCCAAGATGTGACCAATCATTTACAGAACTTCTGGAAAAGAACTTTTCACTAGAAATGGTATTCCCGTATTCCCTCATCTATTTGTGAACAGCTGGTGGAGCTCTATATAGAAGATCAACAAGCCCAGGTGACGTATTATCACATTAAGTTCCCGTGATCTGCGCTTCCAGGCCGTGACTCTGAGCAACGGGATGCCATGTTGTGTATATATATATATATAGGTGTATGTATGTGTGTGTGTTGTGTTAACACCAGCAACAACTGCAGGTCAGAATGCACGGCAATAGTTGGCGGCTGGGCAAGAGCTGTAAAAGCACAGAAATAAAAACTAATGATGTGTCATCGCCAGGGGGAGGGGGTTGGAGGGGTTTAATCTCAACAGCCGTTTCTCATTAGGGAGGGGAGGGCAGGACAACAGTAGAGAGTTCACCGTAAATTACACTTTCATCCCCCTTCCTGGTCGTAAATTCTTACATTGACTCCGTGGGATGGAGTTCTCCCTCTCCTTCACCCTGTCCCTCTTTTCTTCACCCCTCGCTTACTCTCTCTCTCTCTCTCTGTCGTTTGCACTTCTCTCCCTCTCTTTCTCACCTCCCTCTCACACCCTTTTTCCTTGCACTAGATTGATGGCATCTGTGATGAGGTGCCCTGCTTTGGATGGACTCTGCTGGCAAATATTAACGCATGTTTTCATTCACGTTTCACTTTTATTATTGTGAAGCCGCAACAGTAAAGTTCAAGACCACACAGTCATTTGGAGCACCTTCAGTTGTTTTTTTCCCCGTCTTATTTTATGGGAGGTGATGTTCACATTACTCCTTTATTATACCTCCACTAAAAAATGATGGTCAGGTAAAGCTTCCAGTCCCAGAATGTTTTTGTTCCATTCTGCTTGTTCCAAATGTATAGCCATCTATATGCTACTTTTTATTTGTACAAAACCCCCATTTATAGATAAAACGGCATTTATGAGGACGAGGGGAAGGGATGACTGAACACAACAGAGAAATTGACCGTTCATTGCCAGACTCGCCCAGTTATGGCACCTGTCAGCAACAAGACGGTTTTCATTTTAGTTTGTTGTATGATTTCACCCCATGAATGATGGTCATTTGTTCTGAGCCAAAAAAAATTGACATCTCCCGGTTTGCCCTCTTTTCTCAGTCTTCCTTCTAACTGTGTGTTTTTCAAGGGCGCTTGAGGCCACCAGTCTCAGACACATCACTCTGTGCCTATTAACCAATTCCCCCAATTTTTCTCCCCTCATTCAAATCATAACCGATTCCAGCTCTCCTCAGATGAACTCAGGGATTCCCCATGAGAGAAGCCTGCTCCACGCTTTCCCTCTCTCCTACTCTGAAACACAACAGCCCTGTGCATGGCTCAAGATCTGAAGGAGGGGGAAAAGGGGGCCAAAAACGGAAAGGTTCAAAAGGGGTGCCTCTGGAAGCGTGTGTGATGGAGTGCAAAAGCAGGGGGATTTATAAGCTGGCGGCACGGTTGTGTTGTCTACCACTGAGCTGTTCGTGCCAGTGGAGGAGATGGTATCTACGACCAGACCGGGAGGCTTTGGAAGCTTAGAGAATCAAATAAAAACTGTTCAGGTAAATTTACTGAACTACTCATCAATGGCTAGGTTTATTTATAACCAGTCTGAAAATAGAGAAGGAGGTTGTATAGGCCTTTTAAGAGAAGCTGTTGTATAAAAAAGCATGTTCTAAGAGTTTTAGATCTACTCATGCTTTTAAATCTACTTTCTCTCATCAGTCATATACACATTTACTCTTAAAGACAAGTCTTTGTACCTAGAGTTCAGATTCTTTTCATGTCTTACACATAACACAAATATAGACTGGAATCTATTTTAAATGTTGTGTGATTATTGACAGTTTTGCCAAGGTGGTCTAGGGTTTAAAACCTTAAACTGATCAATCAAGCAGTCTGTCTGTCTTTCATCTATTTAAAGTGGTGGAGTTGGGAGAGCTAAAATAAATAAATAAAATAAAGAACCAAATACTCATGGATACGTGTAAACGAAAGGCCCAAACGTATATAAAAAATATGCATTTATAAAAATATCTGCATACATATAAACAGGCCCTTAATTTCAAAATCCACTGTAGACATTTCCAAGTGGGTAGACTCGACATAGTTAACTTTCCTGTGCTTTGCAGTTTTTCAATGTAGACAAATCCAATAACTATCTATAATTTTCCTCCTTACGATCAGAGAATACAAACCAAATAAGTGCCCACATTTCTTAAGTTGTATAGTTATCCAAACTCAAAACACCATGTCAAATGCAACTTTGACAGGCTTTAGCAAGTTTGAAACAAGTTGTTTGTAGGTTTTAAAGATGGATCTGCTCCCAGTACAAGCCTCCTTCAGTGAGACATGAGGTTCTGGCTGAAGTTAGGCGTGCACAAACTGAAGGCTGTTAAAAGAGCAAGCACCAATGCTGATATAGCAGTCATCAGGCAGCAGGTGCAGACAGGCCAGCGAGACTCAAATGCGTGTCAGACGGAGCGCTCTGGGCCTCTGTTGTACGGCCAGTTGCCTTGTGAGTTTGGGTCTTCCAGGCGCTCCGCTCTCGCATTTGCTGTTCCAAGAACTAGGCCAGACCCGGGTGGGAGTCCCACAAGCATCTGCATCCACCCAACGGGGAAGAGGGAATTTCTGTTTGATGCGTATTGCATTTTGGACTGTTAACGTTCACAGCAGTTGTCTGAAACATTAATGTATGACTGTCTTCACTATACAGATTTACAATACTGTAGAACACTTCAGAATCCACATGGTTACTTTTTACCAATAGCTCATAACTATTTAGATTTGTCTGAATGACAAAAGACCTCATATCATTACATTCCTCCAATGTTTTCTTATTTGAGATTTGTTCTCAGGTAACAACAGAATCTATAACTGCTGAACAACATTTTTATGGAAATTTTTATTGTGTATCTCGTTAACTTATAGGGTTTTTCCTCAATTCTACAGTTGTATAATATTATACTTATATTATTATTATTCTTAAGAATGATTTTAATGAAAAAAAATTGATGCCCAACAATTATACAAAAAATCTGTAAAAAGTGAAAAAAAAACAAGATATATGGGAGCTATTTTAACCAGCATTACAATATTATTTATTGTAGTTGAAAGCTGCTCATATTGTGATGTACTTGAAGGTTGATATACTGCAAAGCACATGGTGAGAACATTGGGGCCATGAATGGTATTCATGAAACATTTTGATGCTGCTCATTTATGCTTTGGGTGTGGGACTTGGATCATCACAGATTTGGTTGTTAGGAGCCGACAGCAATCAAGGCCCTTAAAGTCTAGTTAGTACAATTAGAGTTTTATGTTTTTTTTTTTTAACGATTACTGTTAAGATTTTTACATCATCTTTCATAGAAAGAAAAACTAAACAATTCAGTGCAAAAAATAAGTCTCTTATTCATTGCTGATTTGCATTAAGATGATGCTGATGAGGTCATCAGTTTAAATTCTTTTTCCCCCGACTGCTAAACTGTTAAAATGAAAATTGGTAGAGTTGGGTTAAAGACCACCTAAACCAAGGCCGAGACAAGACCAGGCCCAGAGTGTGTCAACACTGAGACAAGTCAAAGACTCCGAAAGGCCGACACAGAGACGAGACCGAGACCTGGGCGGAGCGAGACAGAGTCGAAATTTTACACCACATGACAAATAAGTGGAACATGCAAAGGCTAAGTAATGTTAAACATGTTAATTCAATATTTCTCTCTTACATATCTATAATGAAGAAATCACTTCACTGGAAGCAGTTATCCAAACTGATCATATGTTCAACTCAACAAACCACAGTGGCAGAACACTCCTCAAGACCAAACTCACTGTTTTACTGACTTGCAGAGTTTTTATTGAGCAGAGACATTCTATGGCTCAATACTCAGAAAAATAAAGTTAGTGCCAGGCGGAAACACTTCTTTATACATTTGGTATCTATCTGGATACAGAATAAAATAATTTGATAAGAAATAGTAATTTTTTTCTATATTTATTTTTTTCCCATATTGATTACTCAAAAACATTATAAAATTGAAAAAAAAAATCTGATCAATTGAAAATGAATAAATGCTCAAGTTTAGGGTAATTTTGAGCTGATTTGGACTCATTTTGGAATATAAAATGAGCTGCTTTTGGCCTTTCTGGAAGAGAGCAACGTTTTGGTGCGTGATGGTGTTCCATATTAGAGTCGCGAGCACTAACGCGTGTTTACACCGCCAATAATGTAATTAATGCAATTACTGCTGTTTTTGTGCACGGAATTACTCATAAATAACTTCACATACAGAGAAGTGAATATAATGTGTGGTAAGTTCAAAGTCTTGTGATTCTGACGGTATGTGTGTGGTTTCTGTAGGTTAAAGCGATGTCTGCCCTCAGCTGTCCAGGGAGAAAAATAGGAAATTATTAGTGGAGTTGAAAAACAGTCCTGCCTTATTTATTTATATTTATATTTTGTCTTTTAATGGATTTTTTGTATATTTAAAAAGGATAATGCCTGTTTCCTGATGTTCAGTAGCAAAAGTTGAGAAGATCAGCCTGCTGAAAACCCTAGCTGCTTGATAATTCAAGTCATTATCATGTCAGGGTTTCAAAGTCAGAAAAGTCAAAGTAAGCTTTATTGTCATCTCTGCTACATACTGTACAAGTATACAGAAAGACGAGATGAAGTGGCTCCAGTTTTAACAGTGCAAAGAACAAAGAACAAGGAACAAAGAAAAATAAGGCACATAGAATAAAATATATAAATAGAATATTAAATATACACTTTAAACTAGAAGTAGAATATAAATGTAAACTTTAAACTAGAAGTTGAAAGAGAGATAATTAGGATGCTGTACTCAGCCTACAATTAAGTTTAAGTCTGAATCAATCACAATCCGCAGTGAACTAAACTCGATGAACCTTGATGTAGGTCAGGGCGATATATCAAGTGACACAATATGATCGATATTTTAAATGTATCACTTGTAAATGGAACTGTCATTACATGCTGATTTAATAAGGTAGTTTACTGCCCCTTATGAAGTGTGTGACTTTGCAGATCGGCACACGACATGCAGTTCTGTAGTGCGCACATAATGTAACAGAGTTGCTATTGAAGTGATTTTAGCACTTGTGCAGATTTGCAGTAAATCAGACCTGTGTTACTTACTGAAGTGGCCCAAATCGGCATAGGAAAGATCAAACTCAATGCGGTTTGTAGTGTTCATACTGTCATCATGAAAAAAGCTGTCACATTAAGGATAATCAGAATTCTCAGATTTATATCTGTTGATCTGACCTGGTCCAAACTTAAAAACCTGATCCAAGTGACTAATTAACAGTTTAGGATCTGTTGAGGTGGTGCCAAACCAAACTGAGTTTCCAAATATTTAATGGAACTGAAACTGAATCTCTGTCAGTAGTGGTTCTTTCCAATTTGATACACAATGTCAACTTTTACACAATACTGCCACTTAGTGGACATATCAACACAACAGCTGTGCACGCCATTGCACAACTTTTTAGCATATTTTAAACTTAAAATATGCATTTGTTTAAATGTTGCATTTGGATTGTACTAAGATGTAAATTATTTTTTTAATAGTATGGGTCAATCAATGTGGGCTAAACCCATGACCTCTGTAAAGATGTATTAGCAGGGGCCTCGATGAGGTTACATATAATTTTTAGGGTCAATGGCCAGAAGAAGTTTGAAGTTTGAATGTGATTTGAAGAGGGTGTGCACATTTATGCAACCAGCTCAATCTGTATCTTTTTCCACTAAACGATTTAAATTGTACAGATTATAGGTCCAATTAATGGCGAAAAAGTCTTGACATGATTTTGTTTGATCTCCCTTTTTACATCACAAAAATCTGCCATTTTTATATCCACTGTACATATTCAGTATGTACAAACTTGAGTTTTTTCCTGTACCTTTTTAGTGTTTAGTTTACATTTACAGGTACCGTCCCCAAGCACTGCTCCCTGGGCGCTGCTTTGCACGAATGGGTCAAACAAAGAGGTCACATTTTGTTGTGGTGCACTGTGCTGTGCTGTGGTGTGTTCACAATGACAAAAAAATTGCTCACTTAATTTCACTTTTAATTCATTTTAATTAACATAATGAAGACATGTTTAAAATAACTGACATCCTGTGTCAAATAAATACAGAGAGACATAGCTTATGTTATTTGTGAATGATTAAAAACTTGTTTGATATTTTAACTTATAAGTATTCTACTCATAAATGAAACATACATTCTTCTAGACAGAATTGGTCTCACAGTCCTGCACACACTTTTATATCCCACACTTCCTGCATCTTTTTGATTAAAAATACGTCATGTCATATATATTTAGGTCTAAAGATTCATGTTTACATTAAAATATTAGATTCTTTTTCATGTTAAAAAGCATTGTGCAAATGCTCCATGAACATCTTCATTGTCTGTTTGGAGTGGAATTCTAAATAATCTCCAAAAAACCTGATGTCTGAGTTCCTGTTTTCCAGCTTCATTCATTGTCACTTTCAATTCAGTGGGGGACAGCTAATGTAAAAAGAAGGCACAAGGTCTTAACTTGGCATCAGGACAGGCTCACTGGTACCCCCGAAAGCTGACTGACATCACTGATGAATCTTGACTATGAAGGATCCCTGCGGGGAGCTTGGTGGAAATGGTGGGAAGTCCTTAAGAGGGCTGAAAGAGACAAGAGGATGGTCAGTTTCTTCCCCAATAGACAACTGTGCTTCTCCACAAGTCAAAGTCAAAAATGAGTTTTGTCTGTCATAAAGGGGATTTTTGACTGAACTGGAGCATTTAAGCGAGTAATGGCTCTCACGCTCACAAACAATGCGCGCGTTTACATCACGAAAAATGTCACGTGTTTTTATACATTTACTTCTTTTTTGTGCACGGACTCTCTTTCACATACAGAGAGATCAGGTCTTGTCTTGATCGCAGCGCGTAAAACGTGCATCATTAATAAGCGTCCATGTGAAAGACAAGCGGCTCATGAATGAAATTAATTAAACAAAGCTTCGATTCTAGAAAAATCGTCACGACCATTTTTTGTAATCAAATCATTTGAGTTATTCGAATAATCGTTCCAGCTCTACTTCTGGAGTTGATTCATAAACTTTCATCCTGGCCTGTCACCGCCGTGTGACGTGTCAAAAACAACTAGGACATACTCGACTCCTTGGACAATTACCCACCAAAGATGTAGTGGCTTACTCCAAGAACCCCATCTCTTTTGCCAAGTCAATGATTCCTGGAACGTTCTCCAGCAAGTCCATCTCCTCCTTGGAGAAAACTTCTGAAGATGTCGCCTGCCTTTGGAGTTTCTCCATGTTGGACTTGAACGTGTAGTATGCCTGCATGTAGCAAAGCCACTGCTTGTACAGCTCCTCCTGTCTGAGAGTGTCCTCATGTGACTGTGGCTGTGGAAGAGGCAGAGTTGCATCTACGACAGTTTGTTCAGGATGGAACTTTTTGAAATAATGGTGTAGACTCTTCTGATAGGAGCGCCACTGCTGCAGTAGTTCCTCCTGTGAAGCAGTTGCTTCTGGAAGCTGAACGGGATCCGGATTGGAGCCTGGTTAGAAGTGGGGGAAAAGGTCAAAAGGAAATTAAGAGCTGCCCATTAATATCGTATGACAATAAGAAAAACTGCTGTTGATCTCATTCATTCTATACATTGTCAGTAGACACCATGAACATTAGTAAATGATCAAATCTATAATAATAACTATGTTAATGTTAATGCTGGAAATGTGTTTTGACCAGTGCTTCTTTAAAGCTATAACTTTACAATTACTATATGTATACAGCACTGTGCAAAAGTCTTAAGCCACCCCATATTTTTAAATATCCTGCTTCCAAAGAGCAAGACTTTCTTGTGTTTTAATGTAGTCTTACTTAATGCTGCAATAAATCACTTTGCTTATTTTCTGATTTTCCTAGTAAAATATTAAGAAATGTGGGATGCTCAAGACTTTTGCACAGTGCTGTATGTGGTTACACTTATGCAGTAAATGTAAACGTGAATTATTGTTATATGTCTCAGTATTCAGCCTGTACTTATCGGGGTCTGTGACCATAGCGAGCGCCATTTTGTATTTTCATGACCCATACTCGCCATCACAATTTCATACCTTCGCGGAGAGAAGACGTCTGTTCCTGGCCGATCGACATTTCTCCAGAAACGCTTTTACTCATGGTGGATGCTCAGATATGACCAATCGGCAACTCAATATTAGGAGAGAAAGAAGAACGATTGTAGAGCTTAGAATTTCAACTGCAATCCAAAAGTTGGAAATAAACTAGCCTTTAGTCACGTCACAATGTTCAAAACTCCATTGTGACGCGTCAGCCTTATCTCGTTATACAACTTATCTCGTTATTATGACAATACAAGAGACTGAGATGTAACTACGAGACAATAATTTTACAATAAATGCTAATTTTATGACGAGAAAAGATCTCATAATGACTAATTTTCTCATAATTGTAAAATCTTCATAACTACGAGATAAGGATTTCACAATTATGATAATATATCTCGTTATTATGAGACTTACATGTGCATATGGAACATATGTAATCATTTTAACTTGTAGTATAGGTTTTGATCTCTACCGTAAAAAAGAATTATCTACCGAGAAGCAAATTAAACGCGACCGTGTAATCACTCTCGACAGTTTATTATAACGCTGAGTAATATTTACGGGGCTTCACCTTAAAAAAAAAAAAAAAAAGGTCTCATAATTACGAGATAAAAATTATGAGGATTATGTTCTCGTAATGACCAGGTCTTATAGATGTGTCACAATTACGAGATACGATTCAAGATTCAAGGTTCTTTATTTGTCACATGCAAATTATGCAGGTACAACATGCAGTGAAATTTTGAGCGCTCTTTTGACTGTGCAGTTTAGGCAAAGAAATATAACAAAATGAAAAAAAAAAAAAAAAAGATACAATATACAAACTTAAACTTAAAATAAGGAGATAGGGGAATAGAATAAAGATAAATAAACTATTTCTTATATTACAGTAAGTTAACCTGAGTACAAAAATCTGTAGACAGATAACAGGTGCAATGAGATTGTTTTCAAAGTGTCGAGTGCAGCTACATAGCAGCTACATACACAGTAGCATTTTAGCAGACAGACAAGGAGCATGTAATATTTGGACAGTGAGATATGGCAGAAGTATAATGATCATAACAATATGGAATTAAGAGGCAGTGAGGAATGACACATTAGACATTTAGAAAAAAGACATGTCCTTGTTTAAACGACGGATGGCCTGAGGATAGAAACTCCTCCTGAGTCTCTCTGTTTTGTGTTTTGGCCATGATGGTGCGGAACCTTCTGCCTGATTTCAGAAGATGAAAAAGTCCATTTCTGGGGTGAGCCGAGTCTTTAACAATCCTAGTTGCCCTGGTTCTGCATCTCTTGGTGTAAATGTCCTGCAGGGAAGGGAGAGCTGACGTGCAGCAGTGCTCCGCTGCCCGGATCACTCTCTGGAGGGCTTTCTGGTAAAGTGTAATTCTTTTTTCGGCCAAATCATGGACGTCGTTGGGTCTACTTTAGGAAGGCTTTAGGCACCCTAAAAAGTTGATAAGCCCCCATATAATTACAGGTGTTTTTTTCCCCTCTTAATCCCAACTGGGGCTGTAGGGGTACCGAAGCCTGTCCCGGGGATTTACGGGCGCAAAGCGGGGAACAACCCTGGGCAGGCGCCAACACACCGCAGCGCACACACACACGCAGTCACACACACATTCACACCTTACGGGGCCAATTTAGAGTCGCCAATCAACCTATATAGCATGCTTTTGGACTGTGGGAGGAAGCCGGAGCACCCGAAGGAAACCCACGCGAACACGGGGAGAGCATGCAAACTTCACACTCCCGGGACCTTATCTCTGTGAGGCGGCAGCGCCAACCACTGCGCCACCGTGGGTCGGCAGAGTTGTTAAGAAGAATTAATTCGCAGTGAATGACACACACAGTGAAATTGTGAGTTGATGTCAGTAATTGTTAACTGCTTAACTTTACCTACGTTAACTTACGGGAAAGAAAAGGCGATAGTGTAGTTGGCTATTTTAACATTAATTTAGAGAGCTAAGTTGAACGTTAGCTGTAGAAAACGCGAGCTAGCATGAACAAGCGAGAGGCCTAGCAGCTGTGCATCTTAGTTCTCATCTCTCTAGTATTTCAACAGTTTCAGTACAATGTTGTTAATATAATCAATTATTGTGAGTGAAAACTAAATGGCATAATATCCCTGTTAATGCTATTGTACGGTTATCTTTCAAGTCATTGGCCAGATGGACATTCGAAGGTATTTTAAGAGAGCAGGAGGGTTGGGTGTTAGGGTCAGGGTTTGAGTTCCTAACCGCACCCCTAAGGAGCTAACTCCACGGTATCTTCTTAAATCATAGGGACATCCCTTGGCCAAAGTAATAGTCTACGTTTCTGTACTATCCCATCTTATGGTTTTCGAATAATATCAGATATGATATTAGCAGACATGTCAGTTATCTAAGATGACTGTGATCTCAAAATATTAGTCTAAATCTGTATGTCTGAGGCCGATCTGAAACACTGAGACCGAGTTGTTAGTACTGAATGAACTATATGAATAAACACAAGTTAATTTTATAGTTAATAACCCTTTATCCTCCCTCATATCAGTTCCTTCCAGCTTGGCTCCTTAACCTTGGACCTATAACCCCACTGATACTAAGGGGTTGCAGCATAGTGGAATGTAATAGAGGTGAATTTAAGAGACTGGCCCTTAATTTGAGTGCTCAGTTAAAGAATGACATGTTTATATACTGTATTGTTTGTATTATTTTTTGGAATTTATCTATTGTACACCACTAGGCAAAAAAATGAGACAAACACAATTTATTGCATGTTTTTTGCTGTCTTTTCTTGTTTATCAAATCTCTGTGAAATAACAGTGCTTCACATTATTGTATGCATTGTCTGTAGCCAGTATGCATTTTAGAAGGCTTTTTGTCTTTTCCTTTGTTTGTCTTTAGAAAACTCATCTGTTTGGGCAAGCTGTCAGACAACCTTTCACAGTGTGCCGCGTCAGTGCCGTTCCATTCATGCCTGATTGCCTCCCACAACTAGTCAGTGCTCCTAAATTATCTGCTATTAAGTGTGGCCTTGATGTGTGCCAATGTGTAACTTAACTGAACACTAATTAAATTACAACTAGACACTGACCCTACAACTAGACACTGCCTGCTCTCACCAGTGCCTTAAGTGTATGTGTTAAGCACAGTTCAACCAAGGAGACCACAGATTAGTTTGAAATCCTCAAATGTGTTTATTTGAACAATTTCAACGCCCGTCACTTGGTCGGCTGCTTAGTCGTCTCAGAAGCCGGCAGATCTGACCAGGATACTGGGCAGGAGGCAACAGAGCCTTCCCCGGGGGCCAGAACAGGGAGGAGAAATCAAACACCTGTAATGACAGAGAGGCAGGTTACATTTACTCCTTATATACAAAACCAAGGACGACAAGACTCAATGAGCAGGCACTCATTAGGTCTCCCTTGTTAAACTTTTGCATTCACTTTCATTATTCACTATTGTTACTCTCTGCCTGAAGGGTGAAGCTCATAGTATGTACAGAAACTGTGATAAAAAGTATGTATAGAAAATGCGATAAACTCTGTTCTGTGTATTTGACCCTTATCTAAACAGCATGATGTAGTGTTTTTATGTCCAGCTTTAACAAATCAGAATTGGACTGTGTGTGTCTGTGGGAGTTGCTTCTCTTTATATTTACAATGATATTGTCAACCTTTACATAATAGTGCCATTTGTGAACATTGTAACTCAATAGTTCTGCACTTCTTTCTTACATTTAGTTTTGACCTTCACAGAGATTTATCAAACAATATAAGGTTGGGTTACCAAGACATTGTTAGGAATGACTTTATATTTTGCTTCACATACTACCATTAGTGACAGACGTGAGAAGTAAGGGGAAAGACATAGAAGTGAGCGAGTAAATTATCATACTAGAAGGGGAAACAATTATTAGCACAATGGACATGGCTGCTATTACCTTGGGAGTGTCAAAAGGAAGCTTAGAGCCATGATTCCTTGGCCAGCTGAACACCGCTGAAGTGATGGTTAAGGATGAAACTTCTTGGCTCAGCTGGTAGGAGAATGCTTGTAAAGCAGCAGCCTCAAGATCCGGAATAGATCCTATGTAAAAAGAATAATAAATGTTGTACATGAATGCTGCCTGACTGCTGTATGATAAATTTTATTGTTTGTAGTTGTATGTGTACGAAGTGACAACAATGGAAAGACTTTGATGTGAGATGCTTATATATTCAACTACAGACAGTGGAGTATACCACTGCACTTGGGTCAGGCCTGAAAATAGTTTATTACTATCTGTCCAGATGTAAACATATAATGTAAAAACTTTATTTCAGCAACATAACTGTTGTCTTTTCATTAATTAAACATTCATGTACTCACCCAATCTCATTACACAATACTAGTAATATATTTTCAGTTGAATTGAGACAACTTGAGGATGAGTAAACAACAAGAACTATGATAATGACAAGTGGTGCTGCTGTAAAGTGAAAACAATTCAAACTTAAAATTAAAATCAATAAGAAGGCAAATTAATAACATTGCATAGATATTACACCTTTGGATTACACTATTAAACATAGTAATATACTTGAAATATACCTTTTTGACTGTTAATGAATATCAAAGGAATATTTTCTTTTTGTATTCCAGAGTTCTTCCTCATTGACACTGCAGTGCAGAAAGGTGGAGACCCCTGAGTTTCAGGCTGTCTTGAGCATACAGGCCTCGTAACACAGCTACTCGGAAAGGTCAAGGACATCAAGGCTGTTTTGCTGATGCTGTGGTTAAACCTAGTCAACGCCTATGGTTTGATGCCCCATAAGGTAGTGCAGGATGCGCTGGAGAGGCACCATGTTCCAGTCGAACATCAGTCCTGAACCAGAGTACAGAGATGTGGCATCTTACACCAAGAACCCCATCTTTTTGGCCAAGTCAATGATTCCTGGAACGTTCTCCAGCAAGTCCATCTCCTCCTTGGAGAAAACCTCTGAAGACGTCACCTGCCTTCGGGGTTGCTCCATCCTGGACATGAAGGTGTAGTATCCCTGCATGTAGCAGAGCCACGGCCTGAACAGCTCCTCCTGGCTGAGAGCATCCTCATGGGACCGTGGATGTGGAAGAGGCAGAGTCCCATCCACTACAGTTTGTTCAGGATGGAACTTATTGAAGTAATGCTGTAGTCTCTGCTGATAGGAGCACCACTGCTGCAGTAGTACCTCCTGTGAAGCTGCATCTGGGAGCTGAACGGATTTCAGATTGGAGCCTGGTTAGAAAGGGGAGGCAAGTTCAAAAAGAAGTTAACAGCTGTCCATTAATACTGTATGTTGTTTGTCAAATATGTTACTTCCATCTTTTTCTGTCTTTCCAGATCTTATCACATAATGTAATCTGTAATCTTCAGTAGAATTTTGAACACCACGAGTTAAACGATAAGATCTACGATACTAACTATGTGATTGGGCTAAAGCTGATGCTATTGCTGGAGATGTGTTTTGTCCAGTGTTTCTTTAAACTTTAAAGAATACATCATTGTGCAAAAGTCTTAAGTCACCCCTAATTTCTAAATATGCTATTTCCAATGAGCAAGACTTTCTTGTGTTTTAATGTAGTCCTAATAACAACATTTACAATATTTACATGCATGTATATAGTATGTTTGCTGATGTGGCAATACATCACTTTGCAGAGTTTCTGACTTCCCTGGCAGAGTGTAAAGAAATGTGGGATGCTCAAGACTTTCACACAGTGCTGTATGTGATTACACTTGTGCAGTAGAGGTAAAAGTGAAATATTGTCACATCTCTCTTTATTCACCCTGTCCTTATCAGTATATGTGACCCTTGCATTTTCGCTGCCCATGCTGGCCATTACTATATAGGCCACAATTTCTTACCTTCACAGGGGGAAAATGTCTGTCCCCTGGCCGATCACCGTTTCTCCAGAACTCATGGTGGATGCTCAGAAATGTCCAGTCCGCAAAGGAATATTAGGAGAGAAAGCCGTGTATGATCGTACAGTTTGTAATCTCATTATAACGGCAGTTGAAGAGTATTTTAACGTCACTGTGCCCGCTCCTCGCGTGCATTTTAACGTCACAGTCCCGCTCCTCGCGCGCATTTTAACGTCACAGTCCCGCTCCTCGTGTGCATTTTAACGTCACAGTCCCGCTCCTCGCGCGCATTTTAACGTCACAGTGCCGCTCCTCGCGCGCATTTTAACGTCACAGTCCCGCTCCTCGCGTGCATTGTGACGAGGCAGCCAATAGTTGCGCTTTACATTCACGAAACCAATTAGACACCTTTTTCGTTATTATGACCAATTAGAACTTTCCAATTAGAAATCCCAACTGGAGGATTGGTTCTCAAAAAAGAGGACACGTGACTTACTGAATACTAAATAAGTATCAATATTTAAAAGATATCAATTCATAATTCTATTTAAACCTACGTTAGCAACGTCATAAACGGTAACGCTGAACAAAGGAAAAAGGCTAAAGTAATTCTGCTCAACAGTCAGTTATTACACGAGTGATTAGACTTCTGGTGTAAATTGTTACATATATTTCATTCTGGCCAAGCTAGCTAGCTCTAGCTAATTGTAAGCTACATTAGTCATTACACCTCTGAATTGTTAAACTTAGTAATGTACATGAAATGTACATTTTGACTGTTAATGATACATTAATTTAATTTTAATTTAATGATGAAGTTGGCTTGAGTTTGGAAGAAGTGCATTGTGCCTGTTCTGTGCCTTATTTTGTATTTACTTTATTTACGTTTCGAAGCTAGACCAATAGCTGCTTTACTATAAGTTTAACTTTACATTAGAATCTTTATTTCAGTTTGTTTGGGTGCCATCTAAGTCTAAGCACAAATTGAGAAACCAATGAAATTTTTAAGTCTTGTCAGTAAAAGTGGTTAAACAGTGACTATCCCACACGTCTTAAGCTTTATTAGACTAATCTAACATGCTTTCAGACGTTATTAGACTAATCTAATTTCTTTTATTGTGTGTAAGTGCGAATTTTGTCCACATGAGGGCGGTGCAGGATGCTTTTCAATCGTTACATTAACAGACTTTTAGACTTGCAGGGAGAAACTGACTTAATAATAATAATAATAATAATAATAATAATAATAATAATAATAATAATAATAATAATAATAATAATAATAATAATAAGTTTAGTTGGTCTTCCATGCTATGACACTTAAATAAGTAAGCTCAGTCTTCGTTAGTCTGCATACACACTGACCATATATTGCCTTAAAGGTCGTAATTGGGTTGTAATGTCTGCACAAAGCAAACTGTAGTCAGTTTGAGGGTGGATATGTGTAATGTGGACAAATACTGTTTGCCATTAGTGAGCTCCCCGGAAGTTTTGAATATATTGAAGACTAATGGATATTTTAGCTAAAATCTTAATATAAATGTTCCAGTTTTCTTTTACCAACTCACATTGGTAATCAATGACAGAACATGTACGTTTCCCTGAACAAATTAGTAATTTTGTTACAATTAATCACAAAACATGTCATGAAGGTCATTTGGTCCTATGTGATTTAATGACTAACTTCCTTTTCCATGTTTAAATAGAATTAAGAGCAGGGATTTACTGTTCATATTACCTTATTGTACTGGGGAGGTCTTTCCTTTTACTTTGAACTCTACAGGTAAAAACGAGTCGTAACAAGGCATAAAAATATGTCTGTCTAGAATAGTCATGAGACAAAATGTGAGAGAACAAAATTCCTTTCAGTGAAACTGGTGACAATCATATATATATGTAAATCCTCAATAATGAGAGCAGGTTACAATAAGAGTTTGTTTTTTATTTGTTTTTATGAAGAAACACTTCTTATTGTGAGTTATGAAAACGCTGGACATCAACCACCATTATTTTCTTTTTCTTAAGTTTCTCAAGTGTTTTCTTAAATAGAACAAGTTTCTTCTAAGGAAAAGTTGGTGAATGTTTCTACTGTGCAGTCATTATTAAATGAACTAATGAATGCTTAATTTCTGTAATAAAAATAAATGATTACATGTATGGAATAATTTCTTTGTCATCTTTCTGTTCTTGTGAGCTTAATACCTTCATTTATATTCAAAAGATTGAGTTCTCATTTTTGTTTAAATCTCAAGTTGGGAGAGAGAGACAGAAAGACAGGAAAAGAGAAAGATGATAAGAGCAAATCCAAACCACAGACTCTGCTTCCAAACCTTCACCATCAAACATCAAGCCTGATGGTGACACTGTAAGACAGAGAGCCTTGTGTTTTCCATGGAAATACATATTCTCTCATCTCTCGTTTCACTCCCAGAGATCACAAGCGTGTTGACAGTAGTCAAGAGTGATGAGATCTTTAAAAATCAATGCAGAATGACCCTAACGCATTTGAAGTTGTTTGTTGTACAAACCTCAGTTATATTCTGTCTGCCAAAAGTATCAGATATATTCACTGGCCACTTAAACTTGACACATCAAAAAGAGTAAAAATGATGAGGAAACTTACATAATATTTTGGGGCAAAGTGATGGTACTATCAGTTTACATATTCAGTCCTCCAGTCCTCAGTGGCCACTTTATTAGAAACGTCACCTTATATTTTCACTTTGTTGGTGTTTAACCAATAAAGACAACAGTCCATGTGTTACCTTGCACAAATTTTGTTGCACACGTGATGGAGCGTAGCTATAAGATGGGCCTTCCTAATAAAGTATATTTTTGAAGATTAAATTGCGATGACTTTCTATATCATAAATTGCAACTTAAATTGTAACCGTCTAAATCGTGTCATTTAAATCTGTCCATTGTATCCAAACTTTGCCACAAAACACTTACCTGATAGACATATTTTGCACAAAGTTCATGCTATTAAATAAACATACAATAATTAGGGTGGAACACTTTTGCTCTGTGTCGTTTGAAGCAACTTAATAAGTGATGTAGAGAGTGAAAGAATTTGGGAAAACAGAGAAAAATACACAAGGAGGGGAAAAGGAAAATAAAAAAGTCAATCTTCACCATTGCCACTGTGAAATGTGGACAATAGCACAAAAGCAAGCAATGCAGTTGCATGCCAGCAGTCTCCTGTGTAATTCATTTGGACACATACCTGTAAATATATATTACAGGTGTACAGTTAGAGACCTCAGCCTACATATTTATATCCACTGCTTGTGGTAAAAGTGTTTGGATTTCAAGGTTTCATTCATTTTCTGAACCGCTTAATCCCTATCAGGGTTGCGGGGGAGTGGAGTCTATCCCGGGAACTACGGGTGCAAGGCAGGCGCCAACCTTTGGCAAAAAAAAACATCTTGAATTTAAAAATAGGAAGTGAGCTACACTAATATTTAACTGCATAATGGACAAGTAAAACATTAATTAAATGCATATCTGCATACTGCATAAATGTTGGGGCAATGGGTAGTGTAACAGTTACAGAGTTGGTACCATGATCGATTCAAGTCCCGAACCTGTAAAGATATCACTGAGGTACTCATGAGCAAGGCACGGTCCCCAAAAGCCAGAAAGCTGCCCAGTGCTCCTTCCCAAGATGGGTCAAATGCAGAGGTCACATTTTGTCAGCTGTGCTGTGCTGTGGAGTAATCACAATGACAAATAATGACTCACTTAAATTAATCACAATCACACTTCACATCTCATTCCTGTAAGGAGTAATGTCAGCCCTGTATTCATATTTAATGACATGTTTACGACTTTTGACTTAATACAATGCCAGCAACACTGACTAATCAGTGAGAGGATTTGTCTAGACATCCGCCCATGAACGCTTGTCACCGAGCAAACGACAGCTGTTTGTACAGTGATAATATATCTTCTATGATGTCATTTTTTGGATGGGTTCCCTTTTCTTTCTGTAGCTACAAGCAGAGAGCACCGAGTCCACAAACAACTGCAAAAGACAAACAGCTCTTATTAACATGCCTTTCGAAATTATTCACCCCTTGCATCGTCTTGTTTATCCGTATTGCATCATGGTCACGCTTCGTTATTTTACTTAGCATTTTTATGCACAGTTTCAATGATAACGTTTAATACCAAGACTCAACTTGCTTAAGCATGCATCAGAAGGCATGTGAGCTCTCTTGTTCAGGCATTAGATCATGACAAGTTTAAGTGAAACTTTTCTCTGAGTTATAAAAGATCTGTTCATCTGTAAAGCCTTGTTTTTGAGAAGGAGCCTTGAAAAGGAGCCAATACCGAATAACATCAAGCACTAAACTGCTGACGGTGCTGGCAAGTAAATGGTCAGCGTTTGGAGGCTCGTGATTCAGTTTGAATGTATTTATTTATTTATTTATTAATTTCTACAGTATCATCAGTTTTGTAAATTCCAGTAAAAATAAATCTTCATTTGTTAGATCATATAATGCCTAAGATGTTTGTTGGTTCATTAGTCTTGAAGCTGAAATGAAAGCATTTTGTGATCTGACATTTACTGCAACCTAAACAATATATAATAGAACAGAAAACAATGTGTCTCAAAGACTCATAGAGCATCTTTTTGAATAATCTTTTTTAGGCCAAAACCAAAAAATAAACCCCTCATATCTTCTCTTTTCCACCATGAATGTGTCCTCAGTCCCAATTTGAAGCTATTCATCAGTCGTTAAAATATTGAACTGGAGGCCAATACGTTGACTACATAGCATCATTTTACATTTTAAAGTTTCTCTTTTTTATTTTATCACACTAAAAACTATTTAATCAACTACTTAAGTCTAATCTGCTGAAAGAAAAACTAAAATGTTCTTTAAATTTGGAAGACGGCTGCACCAGTAGGATACAGAGCTCAAAAGATTTATAAAAAAAAATGTAAGTATTATATAAAATGTATTCTACAAAGTAACTTAACTATGTTGGAATAAGTAGAAGGGCAATATGTGCTAATAAAGGTACATGGGGGTTAGTAAGGGGTAATTTAGTCCCAGAAAGTCTAAATGACACATTTTATTACACCAAAAATAATAATATATTCCTTAATTTATGTTTTATTGGCCAGGTAACTGCCTTGATTTATATATAACAACTGTGGCTCACTAAAGACCATAATTTGTTATTTTCCTGTTATTATTGTGGGTGTCTCTTAAGCTATTAATGTAAACATCTTCACTCCAAACATAAACATTTTCCCGCAACTTTTCACTATTACAGCCATCTACCGTAAGTAAAGCTACAGTATTGTAACTTTAATATTTTCCAATCAGCAAATGGTCTGACAACTCACACACAAACTAGAGAAGTCAATGTGCGCTGTTATAAATCCAAATAATATTTTTGCTGCTGTTGGCAGTATGTCACTAACAACATAATGAGCTTGAAGTCTTTTTTGTTTCCCACCACTACTTTACTGTTCAAGAATGCATTTTCATGGGAACTCAGAGAGCAACTGGCTCCACTGAATCGAATGACTGAAAATCTCTGTTTTGTTTCAGCTAATTCTAGTGTTCTGTTTTACTTGTGACATGTAAGAAACCCATGATGCTAATTGTAGAAGGTTTAGCCATCGCTCAGGAATGGGAGTGAAATTTGGACCTGTGGCTTCTCATGTCAAGCTACTTGCTTAGAATTGCCTTAATCTGTGTTTTCTAGATATATTTAATAGTTAGAAATACAGTGCAAAGTGAATTTAAATGAGTGATTGTCATTGTGAACACAACACATCCATTTGACCCATCTGTGAAGGAGCAGTGGGCAGCTGACATGGGCAGTAGTGGGGACAAGTAACATGGGGAGCAGTGCCTGGGGAGGGTACCTTGCTCATTAGTACCTCGTGGTACCTATACAGGTGGGGGATTTGAACCGGTGACCTTCCAATCACGGAGCAAATACCCTACTCATTGCGTTACCAACAGCTTCAATACATTTATTTGGAGAGACCTAGTGGTAGGATATTTGGTTGTGGCTCAAGAGGTTGTGGGTCAAATTTGGCTTTACCCTGCCTTCACCACTACCACCAGTTGGACCCTAGGCTAGACCCTTAACCCCTAGTTGCTCAGGAGGACTCTCCTTATAATTAGGAAATAGAAGTCACTCAATAAAATGTCTGATAAATGCAGTGAATTGAAAATGCAAAAGTAAAATAGTAAAAAAAAAAAGTAAACGTTTCCCTAACTTTACAACCTTTTTAAGTATGTCAAGAAAATTACATTTCTGGAGTGCACATGGAACTCATCCACACGTTCTCTGTATTTATATAGTCATGCAATAATGAATTTCTTTTATCTTAATGTATGTACATGTGAAATCCATCACTGTCACAAGAATGTAATCACAACGCACATGGAATGTCGTACACAGCAACATTGTGCCACACACAAACTTCACAAACACACTTTCTGGTGAAATGCACTCCACAGTGAATGGGTTTGGAGAGGAGGCCTGTGTGTACACACACTTGAAAGTTATGTCTGAGCTGTCAGAGCCAGAGTTAGAGAGAGTGTTTGTGTGCTTCCTCTCATGGGAACCTCTTAGGCCTCTCGCTAGCCACTGCTCAGCACACACATGCACCTGATATATACATACATACATACATACACACACACACACACACATCCTTGTACTTATATAGTAGTGAGGGCCTCCATTGACTTCTATATTACTGTATAAGTAAGTAAGTAAGTAAGTAAGAACGTTATTGTCATCTCTGCTATATACTGTACAGATACATAGAGAGACGAGACGACGTGGCTCCAGGTTATTTTCAGTGCAAACAAAGAACAGCAGAACAGAGAACCAGTAGGCAGTGGCACAACTAGGCACACGGAATAAACAATAAATAAGTAAAAATACAAGATATACATTAAACAATATACATATACATACATAAACATCTAAATAATACTACACCTAACCCTAAACATAACCCTAACCATAACCTCAGTAACCAAAAGTTAATCTTTCTGCACTTTTAGTTTTGCAAATAAACTTGTATTTTTTTGTAAAAGCAGTTTAAAGAAGTGAGGACCACTAAAAAAGTCCTCACTTCCCAAAAATGTCCTCACTCTGCTGGTTAAAAACTCATTTTGGTTCTCACTAAGTAGCAAGTACAAGGAAACACACACACACACATACACACACACACACAGCACTGCAGCAACACACACATGCAAGCACTTCATCCAAAGCAGGTTATGGCTGCTTTGGTGGTCAGACAATTTTATAATTTGGATTAACATGCTTAGAGAAGAATGTTGAGTGATTTCTGACTGGTTGGTAGAAACTACTTTCTACAGACTGAAGATAAAAATTATTTACATGATTTTTTTTTTTCGGTCTATTTTTTTTTACTTTTTCAAATTGAGCTAAATATCTTCTGCAATCATAAGTTTGTGTGACTTTTTTGCCCAATACTGTAAAAAAAAAAAAAAAAGAACAGTACCCTTACAAGAACAAATTGTTTGCGGCAGGTTTGCGGCAAATTTGTGGTTAATTTGTACTGATGAGAATAGTGGCATTACAAATAAACATCATTACTAATGGCGTTATTTTCTCAGTAACGGGTAATTTAACATTCTTTTATCATCATTACAGCGCGGTTACGTTACTGAGAACAAGCTGCGCACTACTACAGTATATTTAAGCTCGTTAAAGCTGTTTCCATCCGACTAGGCTGCCTAAAGTTTTTAATTCAAATTTAATTATTTTCCTTGGTGGGGGCGGGGCTGAACAACGGAATACGTGATGATGATTGGCTAAGGAAGAGTGAAATTTCAGGGTGAGCCAATCAGAGGCAGAGTTGGGCGGGTGTTCACACAAACAGTATATGTGAAATGTACATTGTGACCAGTGTTTACTCCACGTCAGTTTAAACTGTTCTAATCTCATGCAGCACCTCTCACCGTCACACGCTTCCATTAAAGGGGGGGATCCAAATTCTATGACGTAACGCAATAGTTACTTTCCCTGGTAACTAGTTACTTTTATAGTGCTGTAACTCAGTTACTTTTTGGGAGAAGTAACTAGTAACTATAACTATAACTTTTTAAAGTAATGTGCCCAACAATTAATTTGTGGCAAACGGTGAAGTTTGCCAGAATATGTTGCCACAAGTTTGCCATTGTCAGCCACTAGTGACAAACCTGCGGCAATGTTCTGGCAACAACGACAAATTGCAACTAGTGACAAATATATTTGCCAGTGATTTGCCGAAACAATTGCCTAGTAATGGCAAGCTTGTAGTGAACATTTGGTGACAGGTGCATTTTCCACAAAGCTTGCCACAAATCCACCACGAAATTGCCACAAACCTAATTTGCATGTGAAAATACGACCTTTCTGCAGATTTGCCCCGACATTGCCAAAGGTTAATGGCAACAGTTTGTAAATTAATTGAGTAATTTTAACCCAAAGAATTAGAAGAAACTGGTTGCCTCAAATCGTTCATCAACTAAAACAAATTAAGCATAATGTGTTTTAACTGAGTACAACAACTAATGCAGGGAGCTGACCGTGTGATCGGAAGGCCGCCTGCCAAATCCCAGACCAGTAAAGGTACTACTGAGGTACTCATGAGCAAGGTATTGTCCTCAAGACTGTTCCCTGGGCACTGCCAAAAAGCTGCCCACTGCTTCTTCATGGTTGGGTCAAATACAGAGGTCACCTTTGGTTGTGGTGCACTGTGCGTTGTGTTCACAATGACAAATAATCCCTAACTTCTATTCACTTACTCGTATTAAGAAAACTGACACAAATAAACCAGCAGCTTATGCCCTGAATCTTGAAGCCAAACACAAAAGGTACCAGGGACTCACAACCTGGAACACACCAAGAAACATCACTCACTAAGACAACAGAGGTAAAAACAAGACAAAGGGGAGAGGCAGGTATAAATAGAGACAGACACAGGTGGCGCTCATTAGGGCAAATGATCCATAAACCAAGATCTGGCAGCCACTAGTGGCCTAGTGGGGAACAGAGGTGGGTAGAGTAGCCAAAAATCTTACTCAAGTAGGAGTATTGTTACTTTAGAATAATATTACTCAAGTAAAAGTAAAAAGTAGTCATCCAAAAATTTACTCAAGTAAGAATAAAAAATACTCGGTGAAAAAACTACTTAAGTACTGAGTAACTTCTGAGTAAATTAAAGTTTAATTGGTTTATCATATAATCAAATATGCAACAATATAAAATAACAATGTACAATGTGTTTGGATATTACCAAGCAATATTACATAAAAAACGTAAAAAAAAAATCTACACAAAGTAACAAATTAAGGCTGATTCAGCCGCAATAAACAGTACAATAATCTGTAATAACTTTTTTAGTTTAAACAAAAAGGCTCAGCATTGCAGAGATTACACAGTAACACAAGAACAAGCCTGTCTGTGCATAAACTGTCCAGTGTGTGTGTGTGTGTGTCTGTCTGTCTGTGTGTGTTTGTGTGTGTGTCTGTGTATGTATGTGCGTGTCTTCCTCTGTGTGTGTGTATGTATGTGCGTGGCCATGTATTTATCGCATTGTGGGGACCTTTTTGTCCCCTAAAATCACTTTTATCTGTGTTTTTGGGTTTTGTGGGGACATTTGAGAGGTCCCCATGAGGAGAAATGACTTTATAGAAAATGTGCTTGTTTTATTTGAGAAACTAAAAGAGGTAAAAGATGTGCTTTTGGTTACTGAGGTCAAGGTTAGGGTTAGGATTAGGTGTAAAATTATATACATCTAGTCATTATGGGAGCCTATGGAAAGACCTCACAAAGATAGTAATACAGAGACTGTACGCGTGCGTGTCTGTGTGTGTGTCTCTGTGTGTGTCCGCGGGTTTCGTGTGGTCATGTGACTGCCAAACGCCGTTTGACTGGTGGAACAGTCATTTAGGAGGAAGTTTTCCGACAAAACAAACAGATCGTGCACTGGATAACAGATGAATAAAAATAACAGTAGCGAGCGGAATGTCGCTCAATGTAATGGAGTAAAAGTAGCGTTATTTCTTCACAAATATACTCAAGTAAAAGTAAAAAGTATGTTGTATAAAAACTACTCAGTTTATCCAAAAAGTTACGCAAGCAAATGTAACGGAGTAAATGTAGCGTGTTACTAACCACCTCTGCTGGGGAATCACAGCACCAACTGAGACAGCATTAAAATGGTGTGTCTTCATTTGACCTGACCATCCTTACAAAAACATTTAGGCTGTCGTTAACCTTTGGCAATGTTGCCGCAAGTCTGCAGCAAGTTCATATTTTCACATGCAAACTAGGCTTGTAGCAGACTTGCGGTGGACTCCGAGCAAACTTTGTGCACCAATGGAGATTTAACGTTCAAACGCAAAACTAGTCTTGGCCTAGGCTTAAGAAATCGGTCCTGTGGGCTGGTTTCCTGTTCATGGATTAAGCTTAATCTTGGACTAAGTTGTAGTACCAATGGAGATTTACCATTCAAGCTTGGACTAGGCTTAATCCTCAACTGGGAAATTGGTCCTATGGGCTGTTTTATTGCTCATGGATTAAGCCTAGTCTTGAACTAAGTTATTGTACCAATGGAGATTTATCACTGGAAGTCAATGTTAGTCTAAGACTAGTCTTAATCTCAGCCTGGGAAACTGGCCCTATATTGTTTAAAATGACAATCAGTTTTGGGGAGTTTTTAGAAGTTTCTCTCAGTTCATGTTCCTCGCTAATGATTCACATCTTCATCCGCTTTCCCCTCCTCTTCCTCATTCATTCGGCCCTTTTCCCATAAATGCCAGAACTGTGTGTGTGTGTGTAAAACTGACCCCCCAGTGGAAGTAGTGCTGCCATGAACTAGCTCCAGATGCTTCTAGCACTGCACCCCCATCAAATCCTCTCCCACACACACTTCCAGCAGAACGTTCCGTCACCCCCCCCCCTTCCTCCTCCTCCTCCTCCTCCTCCTCCTGCTCTTTTTCCATTTCCTTTTTTGGTTAAAACGCTGAAACGCAGAAGGGGAGGAAGACGTATACCAGTGGCGAGATGAGCTAGCGGATTTGTCTTTGTGTTTGTTATGAGCTCCTGTGTCAAAGTGATGAAACAGCACACTCAGCAAACACACACACACACACTTAGATAAACCTGTGCCTGAAACATGTATTAACAGTAAATCCAGAGCCTTTAACTTTAGTGCACTTCTCATTTTTGATTTACTGAATTTAGGGACGTTATGAAACTCCCGTGTCCTGAACTTTTAAGACCTACATCTGGATTTTATATTTAGTTTAATTAGTTCATTGGAATTTTTTCTTTTTCTACATATTTAGAATGCTTAGGAAATATTAATTAAAAAAGAACTTAAACTGGTGGTTAGCGCTGTCGTCTCACAGCAAGAAGGCAGTTGGGACAGTTGGTAGTGTAACGATTAGGGCGTTGTCCCCGTGATTGGAAAGTCGAATCCCAGGACAAGGTACCACTGAGGTACTCATGAGCAAGGTACCATCCCCAAGCATTGCTGCCAAATGTCAGCTGCCCACTGCTCCTTCACAGATGGGTCAAATGCAAAGGTCACATGCGTTGTGGTGCACTGTGCTGTGCTGAGGTGTGTTCACAATGACTAATAATCACTCACTCACAGAAGGTTCTAGGTTCGATCTCCGGGTCGGCCGTAGGGTCTTTCTGTGTAGAATTTTTCCCGTGTTGATGTGGGTTTTTTTTCCAAAATCCAAAAGCAAGCAGTTAAGGTTGACTGGTCACTCTATACTGGGCCCATAAGGTATGAAAGTGAGTGTGTGCCCTGTGGTGTGTTGGTGCCCGTTCAGGGTTGGTCCCCACCTTGTGACCAAAGTCCCGGGTGCAAGTCTGTCAAGTTTCGTTATCGTCAAGAACACAAAAGTGAAAAGTTGATATTTAGTTGAGCTTGTCCTGTTCTTGTGGCACAATAACGCATTGTAAGTGTGTTATATTTCATATTGTCTTCATCATTACTTGCACTGTTCACGCTACTTACAAGCGCAAGGTGGAGACCAACCCTGTGTAGGCGGCAACACACAACATACACACTACCACTCACACTAATTTAGATTCGCCAGTTAACCTATATTGCACGCTTTAAGACTGCGGGAGAAAACCAGAGCCCCCCCATGCAAACACGAGGAGAGCATGCAAACTCCACACAGAAACTCCCTACGGCCGACCCGGGGCACAAACCCTTCTCGCTGTGAGGCGGCAGCGCTAACCACTGTGTCCTCCACAGAGAATGATAAAAAATGAAATAATGAAGAAACCAGTTTGGTTCATAAAATATTTAATAACAATTAACAACATCAACATCTTTGGGTCTGAGTGACTTTTTTTTTTTTTTAACACAGCACACTCCAAATCTGAATGTCCACATCACCTCATTCCATAAACAAAAAGAACAAACAAAACGTAACGAAAGCATTCGCTAACTCTGACTAGCCAGCATCAAAGCTCAAAGTGAATACAATTTATTAAGAAATATTCTAATGGTGAAATTAGCAATAATATCTATTAGTAGCAGAACAACGCTCATTAAAGACTGATAAGAAAAAGGCACGAGTACGGCATGCATACCATCCTGCTGACACAGCTTCACACTGCAACATACGCTTTCACGGGACTCGCCCAAATCATTCACTCAATCACTCATAGCAATTATGGCTCAAAGAGAAACAACAAATGTCAGATGTTAATAGTTAACACAGAAAAGTCGACAGAATATCAGCGGTGGCTGCTGAGAACTGAGCTTTTTAACAACGATTTTACTAAAGGTCGACCGAAATTGGTTTTTCATGGCCGATATCGATACCTATTATTGCTAGTTAACGGGGCCGATAACCGATATTTGGAACGATGTTTTACAAACACCAAGCTCAGCTGAAACTCTCCTCTTTCCTCTTCTCCTTCTCGGAGCTTCATGTTGCACTCGTGTGCGAGTGTGGTGTGAGAGACGACAAGGCTTTAAGTGTTGACTGGCTAACACTCGTGTGACCAATCAGAAATAGCCAATCAGAGACTGTTGTGGGCGGGACATTATATGAAGCAGCGAGTCGATAGAGAGAAAACGGCACAGGGAGAAGAGACGGCAGAGGAGCCACAGTAGCGCACCTTGTTATTACTTAATGTCGCTGATGATCAAAATTAAACACTGCTACCAATAATCGGCAAAATGTTTAATATCGGTCCCCGATAAACAGCCAAACTGATAATCGGTCGACCCTGTGTTTTTACCAAGAACATCAAGTGACAAGGTAAGAGAGTGGTGTGTGTATAATGTATATATGTACAGTGTTTGCATGCTGTGTTTGAATTTCTTTGACTACTGTCTGTGCACAGGATATGCTTAAGATAAGCCGTAGTGCAAACGCATGAATGTTTTCTTGTAAAACATCACAAACTTCATTTCATTTTTGGTAAAAGAGCAACTTTTTACGTTTACATACATACTTGTGGAACATTCTATCCGAGTACGAAAAGCACTTGACACTAAATCTGACGCCTTGGGTCAGTTGTTGTTGGTGTAACGGTTAGGGCGTTCGCCCCATGATCGAGTCCCGGACCAGTAAAGGTACCACTACGGTACTCAAGAGCAAGGTACCGTCCCCAAGCACTGCTGCCCGGGCACCGCCCACTGCTCCTTCATGGATGAGTCACATGCAGAGGTCACAGTTTGCGCTGCGCTGTGTTCACAAGGACAAATATTCACTCACTTTCACTTTTTACTAAACACAATGCGTTAAGTATCAAAACAGTTTGAACCAATATTACCTTAAAAGTGCTCACGAGACTACAGCATTCGAATACGCTCTCACACCAACATTTCAGACATTTTTATCACTCGAGCGACAACTTTCACTGACTTTTAACAGATTTTTAAATCTTTTTGCATTTTTTTTTTGTGGGTGTAATTTTTGTGCAAGCAGGAACGTTTCTCTCTTAAGTTTTATGTCATTATCCGAGGAGACACCCAACCCTTTGACCTTTAATGTTTATGGAGGAATCTGCTAGAGCTGTTTTACAGCCTGTAATCACAAACGCTACCTACTCATTAGTAACTGCTCTTGCCAATCATGTGGCAGTTTTGTGCAAATCAAGACTGCATGGAGTCCTCTCTTGGCCGAATTAAAGCTGTTTCCGTATTAAAACCTCTTAGTTCCCCTCACTCGAATGATTCCAACCTGAAGGATGAGAAACACCAAGTGGTCGGACTAAAATGCTGGATAAACGCTGCAATATCGAGCTCTAATGAGTATGAAACCCATTTGAGCGTGTGCCATCTGCAGAGTGCTGCTGCGCTGCTGTCATCCAACGGAAAAAGTGATGATGGGCTACGCTCCGAAAAAGAAGAAAACAGCAAGCAGCTGGGGGAATAGATGAGGTCATGAAGACGGAGTGCGAGCGATGCTGAGTGATCAGCACTACGACCCCAAACTTGGTGACATTGGGCCTCACTGACCCATATTCCCTTACGTTTTTTTTCCTCATTTGTTCCTAAGAGTGTTAAGGCTTAAGAAATGTGCTGAATCATTGGTGAGGAACGTGAAGTGAGAGAATTTCCCCAAAAACGGAGATGTGATTGTCAAATGTGAGCTTTTGTAAAAAAAAAAATTGCGCTGCAAGTTTTTAGCCGTTTTGTTGCAAGTTGTGGAAAAATTTGCCTTTAACAATGAATTAAAATGAAGGAAACAAAACCATCAATCATTTAGTTATTTTTGAAGATTAATGCGGGGCGTCTTCTAAACATAACAAGGAAGTGAGTTCGCTGACGTATAGCAAGAATACGTATTTTGCGGGAAACAACAATGATTGGTCAAAAATGGCAGAATTTTTGAATCTGCGAGGACTGGCTGAATTTGTGTTAATAGCTGTGATCGCAACATCACGAAATCCTGGAGGGTTTTCCAGCAACTTATGATTAAACGCAAGTTACATTGTAGCTCCTGTTTTAATATAGGAGTTAGTTACACTCCAAGCTACAAAAAGTAGTAGAGAAAACTGCAGCTCTAGCTAACTACATCCAGCTGTTTCCCAGCCACAGATTCTTCCTTGCATCTTGGCCAAGGTGGGCTTCATCCTTCAACTCCATCCCGCAGTTGGCAAAAGTGTGCTGTGACGCAATGAGTGTCGGCCAAACAGACAGCACATTTTGGGTATCTACTCCCCACCACTGAATATTAACAAGGAAGTAACAGATAAGAATTAATGCAAATATTTAAAAACGTTAACATTTGAGGCACAATTTAAGGATTTAGTTCTTCCAGGCCTTGACTTGCATAGACATTTTGGGAGTTCTGTCACTCCACTGCAGATGAGGAAATGTCTTTTTCTTATCAGAAATAAAGCATGATGACAGTCCACAATGTGGTAAGTGTTGATGGAACCATATAATAACATAGAGAAATGAGACAGCCCAGCATCATCTGCAGAGCAGGATCAGTACGAGCTCTTAGGGTTTTGTGAGTGTGTAAGTAAGAAGGCTCTCATGAGCAGGGCTGGGCGATAACACCTCAAATCAAGAGCTCAAATTAACTGATCATTTTACCTTGATTACAGCGAATTAACAATTGTTTTGGGAATTTTATGGTTTGTTTTTCGTCCTCATAGTTCACTGACGAGGTTCGTACTGTAAATAAATATTTTTCTAATGAGTGCGGATCTTTGTCATTTTAATGTAAATGGACAGTTAGTAGTGTAACTGTTAGGAAGTTGGCCCCACGATCTGAAGGTTGCCGATTCAAGTCCCAGACTGTTGGTGGCCTAGTGGTAGGACACTCGCCATTGGACCAAAAGGTTGTGGGTTCAAATCCGACCTCTGGCGTTACAAACACTGAGCAAGTTGGAACCCTTAACCCTAAGTTGCTCTCAGGGTAACTGTCCCTGAAATTAGGAAATGTAAGACGCTCTGGATAAGAGCATCTGCTAAATGCTGTAAATGTACAGTCACCCAGTCAGACTGATAAAGGTACCTCATGAGCAAGGTACCGTCCCCAGGCACTGCTCCTAAAAAGCTGCTCCTTCACAGATGGGTCAAATGCAGAGGTCACATTTCGTTATGGTGCGCTGTGTCGTGGTGTTTTACTGAAGGAAACACACACAGATGTAGTGACAGACTGGACAGGGCTGAGTCACGTGACAACACACACGATGATATGTTTATAAAGGAACTGAACATGAACAAAAAACACTGGGGAAAGTATTAATTGAATTATTTTTTAAAATGTTAACACGGGAAAGCTTATGTTGATTAGATGTTCTGAATGTCATCTTTGATTCAATTTAGATTAATTGCCAAGCCCTACTCACGTGTGTGTGTGTGTGTGTGTGGTATGTATATACTGGGTAGGATGCCTGGAGGAGAGTGTGTGTGTGTGTGTGTGTGTGTTTGGAGGCTCTATAGACTGCTGTGGCAGGCCCTGCAGAGGATCTCGTCTTTTTCGGGGAAGAATCCGGCTCCCACGAGCGACACCGAGCACCGGCTGCACATGAAGCAGGTCTGGTGCCACTGGCGCTCCTCAAACGAGATGTACTTCCCTCCTCCAAAACCTGACAACACACAAGAACCAGTGCACAAGCAGTTAAATTATGCTATGTAAAATCATTCATTCATTCATTCAGTATCCGAATCGCTGAATCCCAACTGGGGTCGCGCAGAACCCGGAGCCTAACCCGGGAACTACGGGCACAAGGCGGGACCAAACCTGGGCAGGCGCCAACACACTGCAGGGCATGCTATGTAAATATGTTATTATTATTATCACACCACCCCACAAACATGGCTAACTAACAGCACTCGTACTCTACCTGTGATGGGTTTGCTACAGGACGCACACTTCTTGGCATAAAGGTTGCCGAAGCACTTGAGGCAGTAAGGGCTGTCGTCTCGCGAGGTGAAGTGCTGACCTGCGAGCTGCACCTTACAGCCTGTACACAGAAAACACTCCTTATGCCACGGCTCGTCCCGGTAGGTCACGCCACCCTTGGCCAAAACCTGCAATACAGAGACGACAAGCGTGATGCACAAGTACTTATATAACTACAGTATGTATATACATATATATATAGTAATATAAATATACAACACAATACAATTGTATATATATTTATGTAAAATATAAAATTACATATTCACTATATTTATTTCAACCGATTTTAGGGTGTTTTCACACTTGGTCCTTTCCAGCCCTCAAGGTATATGTGAGCAGACCAAACGAACTCAGATCCTTCTGAAACGAACCGAACTGAATCACATCAGGAGGCGGTCTCAGTCCGCTTTGCTTTAAGTCCGTGGCGCGGTTCATTTAACTCGCGCCTTCTGAACGCAAAGCGCTCCTGGTTCGCCTTCAACTGTTTTTGTTCGAAGTAAAAAAAAACAAAAAAAACCCCCAAAAAACAACAAAAAAAACCTACCCAGAATGCAAAGCAGTAAAGGTCTGAGAGCTCCATAAGAATGAAGTATGAACAGAAAAAGGACTGAGGCTCCATCTGAGCTGAAGTGGAGCAGAAAGATAACCGAGTCCCCTTTCAAATGAACTCACAGTGTGAACATCAAAAAAAACGAGTTCCCTTTCTGTTGGTCCACTTTTTGGAGCACTTCTACAGGACTGAGTTCGGTTCCTTTAAAGAGGACCCTATGTGAAAACACCCTTAATGTCCTCTGTGATTGTGTTAAGTTGCGTTTTGTCTATGTTCCAGTCAATAAATTTGCCTGTCAGTGTTTGATCTAATTCTTACAACATAATGCATAAATTAATATATAACATTGAAAACAATACAACTGATTCAATAGGATAATATATCTAATATATTTTAAAATAAAAGTATGTAAATAAGAATGAAAACAAAAGTACCAATGTATTCATTTTTATTTTATAACTATAGACTATGTGAATATATTACATTAGAAATATATTTGTATTACATAAATATAGTTTATTTACAATATACTGTAACATATTTCATTTCTGTACAGAGACTTAAGACAGTAACATCTCCATATGAATTTGCCAGCTGTCTGACTTCATACAAAACTGAGAAAGTGTTTGAAAATGATCATTAAAATCACCCTTTTTTGAGGGGGAAGTTAATTAGCCTGGCACAGTTGTGATAACGTCAGATGAACAGGATGTTATATTGACACTTCTTAATCACCGACTTGCAGCGTGGACAGTGAGAGACAGCAGGAAACAGGAATGGCGTCAGAACTCAGACCTAAATTTGCAGAGGAATTTTTGGCTTGGGGTTGATTGGGAACACATGGAGAAACGATCTCCCGCCAGGAGCGCCGCGATACAGACGAGTCGCCGACGTGTTTGCGGGACAGAAACGATGAGGCAGCACAAATGACAATTCTATTCTATTCTAAATTTGTGAAGGGCATTTACTATGTTTCGTGACCAAGCGTTACAGTGTTGCTGTACAGTAATATTGGCAACAAGGTCTCATGGATGATGCTCGTCTTCTTCCTAGTTATAACTGACTATAGTGTTAAATGCAAAAGAAAAGACCTTACACTCTTGTTCTCATTTTAAATAAAATTATTATTGCCCAATGCTATATCCTATCTTAAGTAAGACCTTATAATTTTGGAACTGATTTTCATCTATTCCTGTCACGGCTCCCTCTGACCTTTATCCCAGTCGGCCACCAGAGGGTGCCGCTGTCCTGCGTTGTGTCTGTCTTGTGTGGTATCTCTGTCATTTCCCTCTGTCCAGCTCCCAGTGTGTTCTGACTGGTTAGAAACGACTAGTTATTTCATCACCAGTTACACCTGTTCTAGTTTAGCTCTTTGTTTGCTGTCCCTAGTCTCTGTTTAGTTCCAGTTAGTCCAGTTCTGTTAACCTATTGGTTTATATTTAGCATCTTTGATTAATCAGTTCGCTTAGTGTTTGCATCTGTTTTAGGGTTAGGATTATCTCTCCATGTTGTGTCAGTCGGACCACCGTTGTGTTATACCCCGATGATGTGCTCTATGTTGGATGTTTGAACCAAAGAGATGATTTTAGTTGTTTTGTAGCCATCGTGGCCACTTTATTCATGCCTGATTCCTATTACAGGGATGTTTTGCACCAGTGACTCCATTTCCTGTTTTAAGTTGATTACCAAAATAATCCCGATCCCTCTGTATGTCAAAGTATTTGTGAGATATTCTGCGAATATCAAAAACAGAAGGAAATGCGGCAAAACGCATAAATGACATTTTTCGCGATGTAAACACGCGCTGTTTGTGAGCACCCGTGTGTGGGTGCTATTACTCGCTAAAATACTACAGTTCAGTCAAATCTCCCCCTTTATTACAGACTAAACAAATATTGGAGCTGATAACTTACCACAACAACCAGCGTTCTACTCACAATACAGCCGTTTTAATGAGATTTTCAGCGTTTACTCCGGAACGAGTGTTCATCGCTTTATTGTGACATGGCTCCGAGTGGCGCACGGGGAATTGTGTGAAATATAGTTCTCTCCCAGAAATGCCAAAAGCAGCTCATTTTATAGACCAAAATGAGTCCAAATTGGCTAAAATTTTTCTTTTTCAATTCCATCAGAATATAAAACATTTTTTGATAAATAAAAGTTCTTTCCTATTGATTATAAAATAGAAAAAAAAATTGGATCAACTGATATGTTCAGTGTTTATTCTGGACGCACATCCATCACATTATTGTGACGGCTACTGGGACTGTGGGAAATGTAGTTCTCTCCTAGAAAGAGCGAATATATCAAGATATATATTGTGTATCGCAATGTAGCTAAAAATATTGTGATATTATTTTAGAACATATCAGACCTTAATGAGAACATGGAGGAAGAGGGAAATTATTATTGTTAATTAAAAGAATCTTTCCTTTTCATAACAATCTTTGATTCCACTATGCAATCATAAATCCCAACCTCTCACTAAGTTTATTTTTACACTAAAATAAAAGCTGTAGTGTTGGATGCAAGATATATCTTTTTCCTATATGATCTTTTCGAACCTGTTTGCATCGGGTGCAGCGAGGGGCGAACTTATTCTCGTAGCAGGGCACGCAGTAGTGATCGTCTTTATCCGGGATGAAGGACTTGGAGCCGATGGGCTGCTTACAGCTGTTACAAATAAAACATCCCTCGTGCCATGTGGAGCCGTTATACTCCAACTTCCTGGTGCCTGAGAAAGAGAAAGAGAGAAACAGAGAGAGAGAGAGAGAGAGCTCGTGACAACAAGCCTCGATCTGATTTGGCAGACTGACTGCAAGCACTCAAAGAAATTTCCAGCGTCTTATCAACAAACATGACTCCAGGGCTACATCGTGATTCAACAGCAGCAAACGTTAATTAATATGTGATTTTCACGCCTGGGTTCAAGACATTGTCTGTGATTGTAAAATTCAAACAAGTACAAACGGGTCTTCATTTTTAACCGTAATTAAATCAAAACAAATGCGTTTAAGCCTAAAGCATGCCATGTCTGGCTGCAGCATTGTGGTCTGAGATGATAACCCTTTTCTGCATCAATTCTGATGTGTGCGATAGAACAGAACGTGACCTTCTGCATTTGACCCATCCGTGAAGGAGCAGTGGGCAGCTTTTTTGGCAGCGTGCGGGGAGCAGTGCTGAGGGACGCTAACTTGCTCACGAGTACCTCAGTGGTAACTTTACCAGTCAAGGATTCGAACTGGCGACCTTCTGATCACGGTGCGAACGCCTTAACCGTTACGCTACCAAGTGCCCCAAAAAGTGACTTACAATTTCAAATGCAATTAAAGGGACAGTCTCGATGGAGCAACTTGGAGTTAAGGGTCTTGCTCACGGACCCAGTGGTGGTAGTGCTGGAGATCAGACACGGACCACCACGGACCACCACCACCACCCCTGCAGGAAAAGTATAAAAGATGAGCGAGTCACCGTCCAAATTAGATGCCAAACAATATTGGTCATTTAGGGCCGATATCGATACAGATTACTGCTAGTTAACGGGGCCGATAACCGATATTTGGAACCGATATGCAAAAAAAGAGAACATCTCCGTCAAAATGTTGACATCTACAAACACAGCGCTCAGCTGAAACTCTCTTCTCCTTCTCCGAGCTTCTCGCTGCGCTTGTGTGTGAGTGACAACAAGGCTTCAGCGTTGATTGGCTACTACTCGTGTGACATACAGCCAATCAGAGACTGTTGTGGGCGGGACATTAAATGAAGCAGCGAGTCGAGAGCAAACGTCACAGAGAGAAGAGACGGCAGTGGAGCCACAGTAGCGCACCTTGTAATTACTTAATATCGGTGACGGTCAAAATTACACACCAACACCGATAATCTGCAAAATGCCTAATATCGGCCTCAATAATCGGTCAACCCTTATTCAAAGTCCACGAAGCGTTCAATCGAAAGGCCAGATGAGGGCTTCCTCATGGTGGTCATTATGAAAGGAATCTGTACCTTTTATTATCTGCAAACGGGAGGATCCTCTGGTCTGTTTGAAGAACTATTCTATTACAACTACGGCATCTCTTTTACGTTTTCAGGCTCCGCGGGGAACCGGTGCAGGAGAAGTCACATTTCCAGCGTAGAGCGTTTGAGGTGAAATTCACTGGAAAGACTTTGTATGCAACGTCTTGCCTTATTGTTACAGCCTCGTCAACTCCCCCATGCAATCATAGGTCACGGCCGCTAACTACGTGTTGTGTTTTTCACCAAAATGAAAGCCTTCGTCTTAGATGCAGGAGACAAGACCTTACACTCTTGGAATCCTTTAAAATAAATGAGAGAACAAAAGGCGTTTATGCAGGAACGCTTGGCCATTGTACGACTCTTTTTGAGGCCTGCTGAAATAGTTTGCAGGCTTATCTCCTGCTCTCATCACACGCTTGGCAGTCGGCCACGCACCAGGATTTGGCTCCGAGGCTGCGAGATCGGCAAACTGGCAATTACTCTGTCACATCTCGCCTCCTTGCCGAATGCATAGCTCTCTCTCTCCCCCTCTCTCTCTTTCTTTATCTCTCCATCTTTCCCTTCCCTCTCTTGAACTTTTTCACCTTTACCCCACCCCTCCTCCTCCTCCTCCTTCATGCTTACCTTTATTCTGCAGCTCTTTGATGTTTGTGTTAGTCATGTTACCTGCATACCTGTGGTCATGACTGACTGCCTCCTCTAAGCACGTCGTAAGTATTTGTAGACTCACACCCGACGTGATGTGCATTTCAGTAAAAATGAAAGGTGAGGTACGAGGAGGTCGGTCCAAAACAGGTGCAAAACAAAAAATAAAAACCAAGAATCCGTGATTTCAGGTGATATATATATATATACTGCTTACATCCCTAAATCCCAAAAGAGACTGACATTTAAAACAATTACTTTTCTAGAGCGTGTTGATTACTTGCTCACTCCAACATTTAGTTCTTCCCTTATAGCTTCATGAACTTTTGTGTGTTTTCTGTCGAATTTCTTGCGAAGAACAGATTGTTAAATGAGCATTCATTCTCTTTAGCAAACTATAAAATTATTTAAAAATGTAAAAATAATTTTTCTGCAATTTTCTTTATCTGTAGTTGACTTGCTTACTTCCTCCACCTGAATATTTTTTACATTTGCTAGTATTTTTATACCAGCAAAGTTTTAGCGCTGGCTCGGGGCCAATTTTGTGGATCTGGAACAATTTGTGCTCAGTGGAAACACAGGCCCCCGGCACCAGTGCGGTGAAAAAGATGCGTGGTAAAATGTCTTGGTACCGGGCATGACGGTCTTGTCGCAGGCCACGCATTTGGAGGAGAACTCGTTGCAGTAGCAGTCGTTGCAGAGCAGAGCGTCGTCCTGGCTGGTGAAGGGCTCGTCGGCTAGAGAGCGATCGCAGCGGAAACAGCGGAAACAGTGCTCGTGATAATGCCTGTCCTCGTAGAACAGCTCCTGCACACACACACACACAATCACGCACAGTACTTGAGTAAAAGTGCACATACTTGTTGTTAAATGTTCTTCAACGCAAACACAAACACAACCACAACCAAACAGGATTTTCTAATTGGCAATAAAACCCGAAAACAGGGATTTAGGCGGATCTGATTCCTCGCCTCCTCTCTTCTAACCAAACATTCCTTATTAAGACATCAGATAAAGTGGAAATCAATAGCACATGTTTGTCTTTCAATATAAGTGTGTGTTTGTGCAAGAGTTTGCGCTCGCGTAAAATACGCATGCAGACAGTAATGAGTCACGGCGAGCGTGATTTACTGCTAGCCTGCCGCACGGCCAAGAAAAACAGAGTTTATTTATTGTCTGCCGTCCCTCAGTGTCAGTAACTCATCAGCCTGTTGGGAGCAAGTCCAGATTGTCATCCGGATCGCCGACATGACCCCAGAATCACTTCCTGCGTAAGATTTACAACTGTCATAAATAATGCACTACTTGTGTTTGCATTTTTTAAATTGAAATGTGTTTTTTAATTAGTTTGGAGGAAATTAGCACTAACAAAAGCGTCATAAAGAGAAGTACTTTGTTAACTTGATCTTTAATTTAAACGACCGTTTCCCAAAACTGTCAAACTTAAGCAGTACGTAAACTTATCAAAATGTATGACTTCATTATTTGTCTGCAGTTTCACCCACAAAAACCAGAGGGCGCTCATCACGGTTCACACACGTTAAGCAGGTTAATTAAGGGCTTGTTCACACGTACTGTACTTGGATATAAACACATATTTGGGCCTTTTGTTTACACGTAAACTGAAATTTAGCCACCTTAAACAAAGTGAAGATTTTTCAAAACGCAGTATTCTGTGGACACATATAAACGAGTAAAACACAGTTTTCTTATAACAATGACGTGTTCAGATCTATTGTGCGTGTGCCTTTAAAGGCCCGTGTCCACCAAATGCTTTTGTTGCGCTGAGAGCGGTCAAAAACCTCACTTGCAGAACGCGATCTCTGCGTTTCTTTCCGAGCTTGTTGTTGCTAAGTTATGAAAAACGTCATCATTCTATTTGATGAATGATGACATTTCGTCCTATTTCATGTAAACATTGTAACCTGTTCCTTTGAGAGCGGTAGTTTAGCTGACGAGATTATCTTTACAGTGGAGAGAAATGGCATCTTGGCATTAGCAGCAGCGTTTGACCTAGATACTCACATGTCTTCGAGACGTGGTGATCGGGTGCATGATATAAATCGTGCAAGAAAACAGCTGGGAGAGTACAGATTACCACCGGTTAGGATCTTCCCTCTTTTTTTGGAAAACTCACCCTGGCGTCGTGTCCAATCAGCTCCTTGCACTCGTCGCAGGTGTTGGCGAACAGACTGTCGTAGCAGGGGATGCAGTAGGGGTTCTCTTCCGCCTGAATGTACTTCCGCCCGTACAGGGACTCCTTGCAGTTGTCACAGTCAAAGCGTTCACTCATGCTGTACTGCTCAGTCAGTCTGTACAACACACACACACACACATGCTGTTATGAACAGTTGTGCAACAGAGCAAGTGAGAGGAGCAGGGAGAGAGTGAATCTCAGGAGACACGGCACTAAACGCTAATTAACTTTTATGGCTCTGTGATAACAGGCCAGAGAGAAAACGAGAAAGAGAGAGAGAGAAAAGAGAGAAAGCTGATGTTAGAAGAGTCGACCTTACACATTCACGACATACTCCTCTCCTTATTGCCATTCATAACTTTTTACTGTAGCTGAGCCGGCTCAAACGAACACAAAAAGCATAAAACAAATATAAAATGAAATATAAAAGCTACAACACGAATGTGAAAGCTACAACACGAATGTGAAAAGTTCAACATGAATGCGAAAGTTATAACACAAATGCGAAAGCTACAACAGGAATGCGAAAGCTACAACACAAATGCTAAAGCTACAACATGAATGCAAAAGCTACAACACGAACGTGAAAGCTACAAGACAAATGTGAAAGCTACAACACGAATGCGAAAGCTACAACACGAATGCAAAAGCTACAACATGAATGCGAAAGCTACAAGACAAATGTGAAAGTTATAACACAAATGTGAAAGCTACAACATGAATGTAAAAGCTACAACATGAATGTAAAAGCTACAACATGAATGTGAAAGCTACAAGACAAATGTGAAAGCTACAACACAAATGTGAAAGGTACAAGACAAGTGCGAAAGCTACAACACGAATGTGAAAGGTACAAGACAAGTGCGAAAGCTACAACATGAATGCGAAAGGTACAACATGAATGCGAAAGCTACAAGAATGCAAAACCCCAAAGCTGGGTGGTGTCAGACGAATATTTATCTCACATTCTCAACTTTCTCTTCTCTTTATTCCCATTAATAACCTTTGCTTATGAAATTTCTAATAAAACATAAAAAAATTTCACCTAATAATATACAATATAATAAGAGTTAATTCAACATGATGCCAGAGTGAAAGAGAGAAGGAAGGAAAGAGAGAGAGAAAGCTGATGTTGCAGGAATCTTCCTCTCACATTCTCCACATGTTCCTGTTCTCACTGCCAATAATAACTTTTGCTTGTGAAATTTCATATGATGCAAAAAAAGTCAAATAAAGTAAAAAAGAACATCCCACTGAGGTCAAACTTCACGGCCGAATGAAAGAAAATTTAATACCAAGTTGCGGAAAAGAACAAACATCCCCCCCGGTGCTGCCGTAAATATTTATTTGGAAAAAACAAAACGTTTGAGGGGATGTGCAGACCACCTATGGAGAAGATGAGCAAAGTGTGTGTGTGTGACGGAGAGTGTGTGTAATCACAGCGACCGCACCAAGGTACAGATGTTCCAAACTGTGTCCAGTTCCCTTTTTAAATGCGTCTTTTCTTATCCCACCCACAATCATTTACATGATTTTCACGAACTACATAAACCAGATATGTAACTAGGGCTGGACGATATGACCACGCATCAATATCATGATTAATTAATCAACTGCTGCACCCTCAAAGGCATCAACTACCACCACTTCCAGTGACAAATCAGCTCACACACACACTCACACTCGGGAAAATGCATATGAGGCTACTAAAAGCTATTAATAATAATAACAATGGGCAGCATGGTGGTGCAGTGGTTAGCGTTGCCGCCTCACAGCGAAAAGGTCCTGCGTTCGAGCCCCGGGTTGGTCATGGCGCCTGCCCAGGGTTGTTCCCCACCCTGTGCCCGTAAGTTTCCGGGATAGGCTCCGGACCCCCCGCGACCCCGGTTGGGATTAAGCGGTTTGGATAATGAATGAATGAATGAATTATAATAATAGTTTTATTATTATTATTGTTTGAAGAAATAATTAACATTGATTCCTGCCTTGCGGTGTGTTGGCGTCTGCCCAGGGTTGTTCCCCACCTTGTGCCCGTAAGTTCCGGGGTTAGGCTCCGGTCCCCCGGCCACCCCGGTTGGGATTAAGCGGTTGAGATAATGAATGAATGAATGAATGCACTGATTACGATTAATGAGTAAATATTTTGTTTAGGTGTTAGTTCAGTGATACGGTTTGTACTGTTTTAACAATCAACTTTTACAAATTTTTGCTAATGAAAGAGTGCACGAGTCAAATGATACATATTACACACGCAGTAGTATGTTTTCAAAAGGACGGGACATGACCATACACTGGGTTAAGTATAAACAGAACTAAAAAAGTATTAAGAGAAGTCCCAAAATATACTACATAGTGAGAGTTTGATTACAGGCTCTAAATGTCAGTTTTGATGTATTTTTGATTATTTTGACGCTACATAACCACCTACTAACAACATGAACCTTAAACAGGGGGCAGATGTTAGCGAGTTAGGGAGCTGGCCCCGTAATTGGAGTGTTGCCGGTTCAAGTTCTGGACCGATAAAGGTACCACTGAGCTACTAATGAGCAAGGTACCGTCCCCAAGCACTGCTCCCCAGGTACTGCCAAAAAAACAGCCTGCTGCTGCTTCATTGACGGGTCAAATGCAGACGTCACAGGTTATTGTGGTGCACCATGTGCTGTGCTGTAGTGTGTTCACAATGACAAATATTTACTCACTTAAGTCACTTAAATTAAACAACTACTTCAGTCTAATTTTGTTAGTCCTGGTGCAACGCGATCAGGCAGAAAAAGCTGGAGGGAAGCCGAACGCGGTGCGATACTCTCCTCGGGTGAGTTGAACTAAGCATATCTCTTCCTACCACCCAGAAATAAAAATAATTAAACGTGTAATTGATGTAACAAAACTGTCCTTGATCTCCTTTGTTTGTGCAGCCTGTCTTATACACACCGGGGAGGATGCCGTAATGCTTGGCCAGGTGATGAAAAGCAAGCGCGAGTCAGCTTCTCTTGTTACCTCTCGTCTTCTTCTGGATGATAGAAGGCCCGACGAATGCAGGTGTTACTGTACTATACTGTAAATGTTACTATAACGTTTGCTTGTGAAAATTGGAATAAAGTAAAAAAAATAATTTAAAAAATGTCTAGATGATGCTACTTAATATATAATAAAATAATATATTTTAATGATAATTTAATAATTAACATAATGGTATATTTATAATCAATTAATTTTACCACATTTCATTATATAGTTTAAATAAGACAGTTGGTAGCGTAATGGTAGGGCGTTCACCTCATAATCAGAAGGTCGCAGGTTCGAATCCAGGACCGGTGAAGTTAGCACTGAGGTATTCATGAGGAACGTACCGTCACCAAGCACTGCTTCCCGGGCGCCGCTCTTGCTAGATGGGTCAAATGCAGAGGTCACATTTCGTTGAGGTGCACTGAGTGCTGTGCTGTGTTCACAATGACAAATAATCACTCACTTTCACTAATAAAAATGTACTATATTATTATTATTGTTATTATTATTATTAACTGCACAAATGTAACAACCGGTGGGTGAACCCAAACGCAGAGTCTCAAAAACCAGGCCGAGAGCACAAAGATGAATTGACTAAACTCGAGGTATTTATTTAGGCAAGGGTCAAATCCAAAATACACAGTCCGCGGGGAAATCAAATCCAAATCACAGAGAACAGAAGAGTAATCCAAAAACATACAGCGAGGATCAAAACACAGGAAGGCAATATCGGAGAATGCTCGGTACGCAGTGCTAGGCGTAACAATACTTCGCAGGGAAAAGGCCTTAAATACAGGTGATGTGGGTGTGATTGGCTAGAACTAGAGTCTTGGTCGGATGGCCTTTCCGAAGAGGTAGATTCCTCCCTCGGTCTTGGCCGAGGTCTTACTATGCACCTATATATACTGTATATGAACTTAAAGAAGTTAAAAAATCCCTTGTAGACAAAAGGCTTGACGAGTGCAGCTGTGAGGCATTCTGTTAAATAAAGAATGTGGCCAAAGTTACTTTTACTTGTAAAATTTCAAATGAAGCAAAAAGAATCAATATCATATTAATAATAAATTATACAGAGAGAAAGAGAGAGAGGTGCTGGTTGACTAAAGGCTTGACGAGAGCCGGTGTGAGGAGTTCACATAAAAGGGAAGCCCCCCCTAAAGCTTCACAAATAATCCGCTGACGTGCTTGTGCTGGAATGACACCGTTTACCCCCTCTAACCCCCGAGAGGCGCTTTAGGCGCTCCGTCGCACCGCATCTGCTCATAAATTAGCCTGCCTCGCTGTTATCGGCTCCCAGTTTTGCCCCTGGATCACGTCATTAGAGGCGATCCGGCAACTAATGAAGAAATCTGAGCCTTTTAACCCAAAGGGTGTTCGCGCAGAAGCTACAGCCAAGCTACCGTTTTAATATAGTAGTTGTCTACACTACAAGCTACAGAGAAAAAGTAGCTAACCACAGCCAAGCTACTTCACAACCGCAGCTCCTCGCAATGCTATCAGAAGAATATTGTAATTGGCCGATAATTGCTTTTTTAAGTCATCAGCATCTAAACCGATGCTTAGATTTGCCTGAAAAAGTTTTAACTAGCTAAACTGTGTGTTTGCCACACTAAGCAAATGTGAGCTTGCACATGAGCTGTGTCCTGAGCCGCATACTGCCGCACTTAATAGTATGGTAGGTAAGGCTCCCTTATCATACTTTTCTATGTGGTAGTGTGCATCTCAGGAAATAGCCGCGCTTGTAGCTTAATGGCTCTCTACACACTAGGTAGTGCACATCGAGTGTCACCCGCGCCCTATTTGACCTGGTACACCCCATAGGGCGGGAAATACTGAGCACTACGCTGGAAATGCTCTGCTTTCGCGCGAATCTGCATCTACACTCGCGAGTTGCGCTGTTATTTTTGTGCCAAAATTCGGAGCGTGCGGTGGAGATTTTGCATATGGATTCCAAATATCAGTTATCGGCTCCGTTAACTAGCAATAATCGGTATCAATATCGGCCCAGAAAAACCAACATCGGTTGACCTCTACTGTTTAGTTAATGACTCAAGTGAAAAGATGGCACAGTTATTCGACCTCTTTTCTGGCAGTGTTTGGATCTTGTGAGTCAGAAGCATTAGGTTTGCGAGGAAATGTTTCCATCTAATTAAAAGCATGTAATTTCAAACAAAGAGATCCATGAAATAAAAAACTGAAGCATGTATATTTACTGGTCATCTAAGCCCAAGACAGGCTGTATGTCAGTAAAATATCAGCATCAGTAGTCAGAAGAATGGGCGGATCAACTCTACATTACAACTACTAGTTCATTTATGACCTCAGAGGGGAAACAGGCTTTAGATAGAAGATTATGTAGCACTCAACCCAACAAAAGCACACACACACACACACATACACACACACAGAAGCGCTGGGCTAGCTCCAAAGAGTCCAAATCCTGCTGCATAAATCGCTATTTTGTCATGGGTGGGGATCTTTATTACCGCGCTGTGGTGAGCAGTTAAAACACTCTACAACAGCGGCTAAACAAGAGAGAGTGGACAGATCGGACATGAGAAATGAAGGGAGGTCAGTTCACGACGTGATTCTCAGAAAGACCAGGATGAGGTCATTACTGACCCTGGGGTCAACACGTGATTGAACCCAGAAGCTGGGAACATGAAATCATGTCTCCGTCTGCTCGGGGAGACGCGTACTGGTTTTGGTTCAAAGCTGAGAGCAAAGAAAGAGACTTAAGCACATTCAACCACTGGACAGTGAAAGTACACAGTCATGGAGATTTTGCGTGCTGTTCTCCTTGTCCTTATAGCGACATGGTTTATACAGTTACATCAGTTTGCAGAAATGTTTGATCGTCAAGAGCGTTTGATACAAAGTCAGTCTTAAAATACGATGCTAGTAATTTTGCAATGGCGAAGACATGCTGCAAGACGGCGCCACGGAGCTCCACGTTAACCCACGGCTCATTTCTAGCACTGGCTCTACACGTCTACACGTTAAATCCAAAAAGTTATGCTTTTTACATCAAGGTCGGGCTGCTTTCACACCTTAAACCAACCGCACTACCGCTGGTTTGGTCCGCACCTGAGTTTGGGTGCTTGTATTCCCACCTGCCCAAAAGGGCCGGAAACAAGAGGAAACCAACTTGGGTTCATTTTAAGTGAACTAAACAGGGAAGGTGTGAATACACCCTTAGTCTCTTGTTCATTCATAGTTTCTATTTTAATGGGCACGGTCTGGGTCAGTTGGTGTTATGAAGATCGGTTAAAACGATGTGTCAGCATGTCCTGGTTAAGGAGTAAGAGAGTATTAGACATCAGGCCATAAGACTCCTTTACCAGGAAATGCTGAAACAAATTCATGTGGACAGACTCATGTCAATTCTGTAACTCACCTGCCAGTTTAGACTTGTATACTTCTACTTGTAAGAACTGGCCATTTCACAAGCACTTTACATATGAGACTCAGTTGCTTGTCGCAAATTTTCAAAATTGAGTTATTATGTTTCCATGAAAGGGCATAAATCAAGCTTCAAAACGATACCTACATGGAATGAATCAGACGACATATGACTGAGATATCAACATTCAAAGGAGTCGGGTTTCTCCTGTCACGCCAAGTGAGAAATGGAGAAATCTGCCTTTGAAGTTGACTATCGCCGTAGCACTCACAGACGCTTGGTGCGGTCGCGGCTACGTTTGTATTTACGGTAGCCTACGCTGCATTCACAGCCACACAGATAGCCTACCTGCGTTAGGTTAACTGAACTCAGGAGACGAAGATGGATTCCGAAGAAACATCTTCACGCTAGTCAACCAGTGGATTTAGCGTAAATATTGAAGTAGAGCGGTCAAAACAGAAACTTTTAACATTCTGCTGGAATTGAATTCCTCACCTCAAGAAAGTCACGTTTTTAGGATGGAAAGGGGAAGTTTTTCCAGCAAAATTTATTCACAGCAGTACAGTATAGACCTTCCACTGTGTCAAAACAGTAAAAACTAAAAAGCCAAAATTTCACCCCACGCAACATAAATGCTCGTTTTTCTCTGTTGCGAAACCGAAACCTCCGTTGCGACAAGCAACTGGTTTTGCCGTGCAGAGTCACATATATAGTTTGTATATCTGCACATATTTTGATTCTTTAGATTTAGCTTCTTGTAGGGTTTCTTCCACTTCTTTATAAAGGCCTGTGTCCACGGTTTTTGCGCTAACAGCGCACATTTTCAATACAAATCCAATGAACTTCAGCATTCAGAGCGCTAAGCACCATCAGCGGAAAAAGACGTCGGTGGAGATGTTTTTTGTTTACCGCAGTGCTCAGAGCGTATCAAGTTGAAATCCGCTGGGCTCGTCATTGTCACTTCTCTCTTGCTAGCCAATCAAAGTCTAGGAAGGGGCGGGACACACAGTCAAGAACTCTCTAACATCAATGCTAAAGAAGCTTGTTTTGGCTTTATTTACACAGTTCTGAATAAGACAAAAAGCTAAAATAATGTGATCCAACCACGAATCGGTGGTACTCTCCCAGCTGTTTTCTTGCACGGTTTATCTCATGCACCCAATCTCTACGTCTCGAAGTATCTGGTTCAAATGCTGACGCTAACGCCAAGATGCAATTTCTCTCCGTTGTAAACATAATCTTGTCGGCTAAACTACCGCTCTCAAAGGAACATGTTAGAATGTTTTAAATAAAACAATCACAGTGTCTCGAATTTATCAGGAAATTTATTCATTTATTCATTATCCAAACCGCTGAATGCCAACTGGGCTCGCAGAGGGACTGGAGCTTACCCCGGGAACTGCGCTCGCAAGGTGGGGACTAACCCTGGGCAGGTGCCAATAAACAGCAGTGTATCGTGAAATTACTATATTAATTGTTGTACATACATGCTATGTCAGTGTACATACACGCATGAGCTCAATTTCAAGTCTGAGAAATCTGACATCCTTTAAATATAAACCATTAAAATTATGTCTTGAAGTCAGTTTGGTGTTTGATAGAATGTAGTCCAGTATTTTGTGTCCAGATCATTCATTTTGTCCAAACAAACCCTTAATATCTACTGCTTGGTTACTGGTCATAGTTTTTGCACAGGAAGTTAAGCATACCCAAGCCCCAGGGACCGCTGCGCTCAGAGTTTTGGTATTCGGGCCCAAGCTGATCCATCATAGTCACATCATTCCCTTTTTTTGGGGGGAAGAAGCAGTTCCTGCACTTTTAAACTCTTTAACTCTTCGTGAAATAGCTTCAGCGTAAGAAACACAAAAGCCGTCGCCTGTTGTTTTTCTCTGAAAACATGCCAAGTTGATCATTATAATTAATATAATTAAAGTGAACAGTATGGAAGCGGTAAAATATTTATAATTTAAGTCGAAGTAATGATGTAGTTATCACAAAATAACGAGAAACTTCCAGTCTATGTTATTGACAGCAGTTCAGCCGAGGGAACTGCTCATGTTTGAACTAACTAAACTTCCGTGAGCAGAGCCATCCACACCAGTTGTTGTTGTCGCTCATTATTTTGAGATAAATAAGTTGAAATTTCGAAATATTTACTCATTGTTTTGAGATATCAAGTCATTATTTTGAGATAACTAAGTCGAAATTCAATCTTAAATCAGAAATATTTTTACCAAGCTGGCGGAAAAGGGTTTCCATAGAATTGAGTGCTTAAATGGAATGCAAGGAAGTCCGTAGTGCTTATTCAATTCTACAAAAAACTTCAGAACCCAAAAAGACTGTAGATGTGAATTAGGTAAAATGCCTTCAGAAGACAGCTTGAAAGAATATCTCAGCTTTAATAGTTGAGCAGCACAAACCGCGTTAGCAAACTTTGAGGGCATAAACAAATGTAAAAAGCCCCAAAAAATGGTTAATTGTTAAGTTAAAATCATCAGTTAATCGTGATACTGATTTGAGGTGGTATCGCTCAGCCCTAGTGTCCACCAGCCTCACAGACACCAGCGCTAATCCTCTTCCCAAACTCACATCACGCTCTGCTTCACTTTCAACACTCCAATTCTGCTTTGCGCTGGGAAACAGACTCGAGCTCTTCCTGTTCCCGCAGCCGAAAAGGGACGTAGCTGTCAAACATTTCCCTGGATAATGAGACAGTGTCCTGCCACATCGTGAGGATGGCAGCGTAAAACCCAACTGCGATGACAGGAGGATTACGGTGTGACTGATATAGAGAGATAAAAAATATAGGGCACTGCCGTCCAATAGAGGATGTGTGGTGAACGGAATAAATCCTGTCAGTTAACACACTTCATTTATTATGTCCAGCAATACATAATATCTTATATTGCACTAGGGATGGGTACTGAAACCCCGTACTAAACGGGCTCCAATGTACATTAAAAAAAGGTTTAAAATGCATTTTTTTAAAAATGAAAAACAACTGAATTATCCTCATTTAATCATGATCTGTGGGAGGGAAATAACACCATTACACCAAATATTATACCAAAAGGTTAGAAATGAAGTTAATAATGAGAGATAAACAATGTTTATTGGGATTTTTTGGTTTCTAACACATCATTGGTGTTCCTAAGAAACGAACATAACAGAAGGGTTAAACATAGTTTACAGATCCAAGAACAGTCGTGAACTACAAAGCGCTGTTGTAAGTCGCTCTGGATAAGAGCATCTGCTAAACGCTGTAAATGCAAACTATTACGTGATGTCTCCAGTCTACTTTTGTTGTGGTGAACAAACACACATGTTCCTCTGCCTTAAAATGTAGAATATAGAACATGGAATGACAAATAAAATGTTTCCCACACATTGACCAAAACATGGCGGGCCAGCACAAATTGAATTATTATTTTTTTGTTGTCCCAAGGCTTTCATCAGGCAAAGAAGCGGGGCATTTGACAGAGAAGACAGTCGGCGAAATCTGCTGACGGACGTTATGTATAATACACACCTGTCCAAAATCAGGGTTATTTAAAGATTATTCTAGCCACAAAAATGTGTATATCACATTTTCTAAACATTGTGGCCTGTACAGAATACAAAATGGTTAATGATTTAATGGTTCCACAAGTAAGGCCTTTGAATAAATATTTGAAGTTTGAGTTTAATATTGTGGCCTGTAGAATTCAATGCACAATAAATACAGTATCTGCAGTTGTGAGATCACTGCATGATCCACATTAACACCAGCTGTTATTATCTGGCAATACAGTAATATACTTGTTACATGGAAAGGGGAGGGCTATATTCTGGCCTAGCGTCTAGCCTAACTTGTAACCCAGGTATAAAACTGCCTAGGCTATTATAACCCTGGGCGTACTCTGGGCTGTTACACCGGTAAACTCATATGAACGCGGGGAGAGAACAGGAACTCCAATAAGAGAGACCCCACAGCCAACCCTGCAATCGAACTCAGGACCTTCTTGCTGTGGGGTGACAGCATTACCCACCGAAACAACAATAACATCATAATCGTACAGGTAAAGTTTGTAAATAACTACTGCACATCCTTGCATTCTCTTTAAATATACAATATATATACTCTTAATGTCTTAATGCAACAACCATCAAAGCAAATTTGTTGACAATGTATTTGCCAATGAACTTTATTCTGAATATTGAAATCTTTACCGATTTTAAAATGATCTGAGGTGATATCATCAAGCCCTACTGGTTACATAACTGTTTCTATCTAAGATTCCATCACATGGTGCTATGATATTTCTCTAAGGTTGCGCTATGAATTTGTGCCTCTAAAGTAAATGATCTCCACATTGCTTACTCTAACATGAGAAACGGAGATAGGAACTGCCCCGTGTGCACTGAAGCGCAATTACAGAGATGTAAGACAGCGACCAACCTTCTAGAAGAAACCCTTTGTCATGCTTTAAATCAAACATTGGGACGAGCGAACGCTGCATTTTAGATAAACACACAGGAGCATGCTGTGATCGTTCTGCCGTCTGGAGGACGTCCAGGCAGCCCAAAGCTCCCCGTATGATTTATAGAAAAGGAGAAAATACGGCACTGGACTGGACTCTGCCGTATATCATTTGAGGCCTGGCGAGCCGCAATGAAATTGCATAGAATTTTGGAAATGTTAACTTATGCATGACGAGAAGGAGTAAATCATAAGTTCAAGATCGCAGACACTTTTGAGAATGTATTGTGGAATACCTGCCACAGATACACATGAAGCTCACATGTAGTTTTAATTTCATTTCAGTTCCTTCATGGATGGGTCAAAAGCAGAGGTCACATTTGGTTGCGGTCCACTGTGTGCTGTGACATGTCCACAATCACCAATAATCCCTTAAATTCACTTATGTAAGTTAATGTTCTGCACAAACATGTACGAAATAAAAATTGTTAAGGGATGCACGATAACATCGGAATCATATCGGAATCGGTTGATAATTGCGTTTTTCAAAGTCATTGGCATCAGACCGATACTTAGATTTGCCCAATATTTTCCGCTGATATTTTATGACTCATTTATTGTATGTCAGAAAGGTAGCACTTGTGTCAGGGATGTCCAAAGTCTGACATTAGATTTTATACGACCCGCGCCTTCTGTCTTAAAATGTATAGCCAGAACTTTGAGCGCAGTGGAGCGTTCACAAGCAAAATCTCTTGTCTTTACACGCTCAAGGTGAGCTCGCACATGGGCTGTGTCCGGAGTCGCTTCTTAATAGTCGCACTTAATAGTATGGTTAGATAAGATGCTCCTTTCATACTTATAGCTTAACGCTCTACGCACTAGGTAGTGCACATGGAGAGTCACACATGCCCTGTTTGACTTGGTACACCACACAGGGTGGGAAGTGACTTTTTTTTTTAATGCTGTGCACTACACTTGAAATACTCCACCCTCACTCGACTTGGTGCTGTGTTAGAAATGTCAGAGCTATGGCGTTATTTTTGGGCCAAAATTCTGAGCGGGCAGTAGAACTTTGGCAAGCACTCGAGTCTGCCTTCCTCATTTATCGGCATCGGCTGTAAGCATGAAAATATTGGATATCGGTTTCGGCCTATAATTTCTGTATCATGCATCCCTAGTATATAACAGAAAACTAACTGAACCCTGGGGTAAAGGAGTGTGTAAAGGAGTTTCTTCTTCTGGGCCTCATTTACCAACTCTTCTTAAGAAGAAATTTGTTCATAAAACCTGCTAACAGACTTTAACGGAGTTCCTGACATTCACCGTTATTTTCTTACTTTTGATTTATTACGAACGCAACGTGGTTTTTTGCGCTGAGAGGGGCCAAAACCTCACTTTCAGACCGCTTTCTCAGCGCTTGCCGTTACGAAAATCGTCAGTGTGCACTTTCGCGTTCGTTCCTATTTCATGTAAACATTGTAACGTGTTCCTTTGAGCTCGGTATCGCGTCTTGGCATTAGGGTCAGCGTTTGAGCTAGATACGCACATGTCTTCGAGACACAGAGATTGGGTGCGTGAGATAAAACAGCTGGGAGAGTAGCACCGTTTAGGGCTTGATAGTTTTTTGCATTATTCAAACTGTGTAAATAAGCCAAAACAAGCTTCTTTAGCTGCTCCAGATACGTCACCATTGATGTTAGCAAGTTCTTGACTGCGTATGTCCCACCCCTTCCTCGATTGTGATCGGCTAGCAAGAGAGAAATGACACTGATGAGTGCAGCGCTGTTCTAAAAGTTGAGCAGACATCAACCAGAAACGGTCTGAGCACTGCAGTAAAAACCATCTCCACTCGCATTTCCTTCTCACTGAACGCTGAAGCTCATAGGATTTGTATTAAAAAATAGGCGCTACCTGGCTGTAAGAATAACTCTTATAATGACTCTTATAACTCTTATAAAAACGAAAACAAATTCTGTGCTAAATCCTGCTCTATACGAACCCTCATTTATAAACTCCACTAGGTTTTTAGCTCTGAGTGCACTGGGCTGGAGTTCTCCTTTACTGAGGTCAAACAAACTCAGTGGTGTGAAGTGCAGGTGTTCAAGCTAAAGAGGTGACAGATTCCAGGGACAAGATAAGGGTGCTGTCTCCCTGATGAGGCTCCTGTGCTGTTTTTCTGAGCTTTATCGGTAAAGCGCAGCGAAAAGAAAGAGTTGGAGAGGATGTGTAAGTACACACACACACACACACCTTCGCCGGGTATCGTTATATCAGATAAGACTGAACAGCAGAAGAGCTGGGGGAAAAGTGAGGCAGAGAATGGGCCTTATCAGAGGAAGTGTGGAGGCAACAGCGCGGAAAATAGTGATAACGACCTAAACAGATCCTTACGTTTACAGTGGACCGTACAGACGATGTTGATACGTAATCACAGTGAGAAGACAACCTGTGGACTCTTCTGTCTAATTCTCAAGGAAGCTGAGCAACTTCTACAGCAACGCTGCAGGTGATATTAACACTTCCACTGTAAAGTTTAACAGAGACCCCAAATTTTTAGCAGACTACTACACTTCCTACAGTATTTGTTCTAGAAACTTTGTTCCAACTCTACAACGTGTGATCTGTTGCGGTGTGAGGTGCAGAATTTTGACACGCACACTCCTTCATACGTCTGTTTTATCGTCTGTGTTTTCTAGGGATGCACCGATTCGATACGTGAAGGAATCCGGAGCCCCTGGAGGAAACCCACGCGAACGCGGGGAGAGCATGCAAACTCCACAGAGAAAGGCCCTACGGTCGACCCGGGGATCGAAGCCAGGACCGTCTCGCTGTGAGGTGGCAGCGCTAACCACTGCGCCACCGTGCCGCACCACAATCACTTCCATTGATATCAAATCACAAAATGCAACTCAAATGTCATTTAGCATTTTTCATTCCTGAGCTACAGCCCACAGCTCTCCTGTTCAATATATCATGTTTTCATAGTGGATTGATGTTATGGACTTGCTGAATCAACGCATCAGTGTAGATTGACGAATCGCTACGTCCTTTCTAATGAAATTTGCAGCTCATGTTACGGACAATGGCAAGTCAAAAATTGCGATTTTTCCAAATTGCCATCTGCCAATATCAGAAAGTCTGTTACAATACGATTTTGATTGAGGCAGCGATCGATAAGAGACAATACCATATGCTGACTTAATGTAATCGTAACATTTTAAATCAAAATATTAAGTGTTGTTACAATAAATATGACGTCTGATCAATGTTTTATTTTTGGCTCGATGCTATGAGCTCGTTGATCATTGACTTGATGTTTCAACATAGATCGATTTACCATTACACCCCTAGTAAAACCCCAGGCCACACGTTTCATGCAGGTTTACTGGCCCGATGCCGGTAAAACCACATCATGTCCATGCATGGAAGCGAAACCGCCTGGTGCTCGTTGTTTACTCTTCATGATCCGCTCCGATTTGGGGTTTGGACACTGTTAGTAAACAAGCTCTCCAACTCTGACCTCAGCGCTAACGTCTCCCACATATTTCTTATTTGCAGATGACGGGAGGGACGGACTACCTGCACACACTCACTCCCACCCCAGAATCCCCCAAACCGACCCCCCAACAGCCAGGTGCGATGATACGACTACATGGGGCTTTGCTTGGCCTGCGTTTGGAACCCATCTTCAGATAAATGTGCAGTGTTAAGGAACTCTGTCGCTGGTTCAAATCCTGGTCCAGTAAAGGTACTACTGAGGTACTCATAAGCAAGGTACTGTCCCCAAGTACTGCTCCCCGGATGCTGCCCATGTCAGCTGCCCACTGCTCCTTTACGGATGGGTCAAATGCAGCGGCCACATTTGGTTGTGGTGCTCTGTGTGCTGTGCTGCGGTGTGTTTACAGTAACAAATAATCACTCACTTAATTTAACAGCAAGCCGATATTTCCCATGAAATGTTCTTAAATGAGTTTTAAAAAAATTTAGACATTTAAACGGTAATGCAATAAAATTTACATAAGCGTGAAAATTGTTGCGAGAACTGCATAAGTGGGTTTCAAGAAGAAATTCCTTCTTAAGAGCAGTTGATGAAGGAGGCCTAATGTTTTGCAACATGCGTGCTCAAGTGAAGTGGAACCGAGGAAGGCTTTTTTCCTCCCTACATTTTTGCCTCAATTGCTACTCCTACACAAACTTAAGCAGCACTTGATGACATCTGGTCCAAGACGACTGTACTTTAACTTCACCAACGTCAGCAAGAATAAAACTAAGGCCAGACCTTAGAAACTGCATAAACCCTTGCATTCCTATTACTGGGAACAGATTTAAAATATATATCATGTTATTAACGATGATCATTCACCATAAAACACATGATCCTACATACAAGAAATGAATGTGTGAGACTGGAAAAAATAAATGAAAGGTGGTAAGTAAACGGTACAAAAAATCTCGACTGCCCCTAACATCCATAATGAGCTGCAGACTTAAATACAAGCATATAAATATAATATATTAATATATGTATATGTATTAAGGCTGTGTCTCAATATGTCATTCCATATCCCGGTAATGATATATATCACAATATAGTACATTTTCTGTAAATTGAGCGGAATGTTCGCAAGCAAAATCTTGTGTCTATGCGCACTCAACATTAGCTTGAGCTAATGCAAATGGGACGCCAAAGGTGCCACAATCCGCCTATATTTTTATGCAAATTACAGGATGTTTTATTTGTTAAAAACGCTGTTTGTTTTGCAGCGCTCTAATATATATATTGCCATTCAAGTTTTTGCTTGCAAAATTTCAATTGCGCACTCAGAATTAAGGCACAAATGTAACGCCATTGTACTCTCTGTGACTATATCCACATGGTGGCATGTTGACTACTGCAAACCACAAAATAAATGATAGAGTGTAATATAAAACGATAATATATTTAATTAAATAAGTCTCATTAATGCCTCTCTAACTTCTCACATTGATAATATACACATTATAAACGCATATTTTAATACCTGTAATTCCTACAGTGTATGCATTCCACAATACAGTGTTTGTGATGGTAAGCATATATGGATGCCAAGTATGCATTTTCAGGGTTCTATTGTGAATAAAATAAGGGATTAGGAGCTTCGCAAAAAAATAAAAAATAAACAAAACTTTTTGGGAAAAATATGTCCATCATATATATATAATGTGAAAGTAAGCACGTTACGAGAATGATCAAACCTCACACTGTAAATGCTACTTTTCCCCAAAAGCAGTGTGGCCTTCATTAGCGCTTTTGACACAAGGTGCAGGAGCTCGACCTGTCTGAACTGCCCAGGGGTCTGCGCTCAGATGTTAATGTTAGAGTGATGAGGGCCGGGCAGAGGAACAGACGTACATGAGGTTTAAACCTGTCATTCCCCTGAGCCCTAAAACACAGCCTGGCGTGAGCAGGAGGAGAAGCTCGTAAACATCAAGCTCCTCAAATGAGCACTTAGCTCGGGGGCTGTTATTGACCTGCAGGCTAGTTTGTCATTTTCCTGGCTTTTAACCAGCAGAAAGGTGTAAAAGGTAATCCTCCGCTACAGCCACACCTCAAATAAGCAGGGCCTTGTTGGGAAAGCTGCTTTTAAACGGTAGCTGTTCAAACTACAAGCTGCTTCTGATTAAAAGTAGCTAAACTACAGTCGAGCTGCTGTTTTAATATAGTCGTTAACTACATCCAAGCTGTTTCATCCGGTAACACTTAAATTTGTGCTCTAGGAGACTTCTGAAGCAAATTAAGTAAAAAATGTAATAATATAATGTCAAATCATAATAAGGTTTCGATGAGGTTTTGGATGTAGGGAGCGTGTTTCTCTTTTTCTCTTGAATAAGTCACACTCAAAGGTGTGAGCTCCGTCTGTTTCGCCACTCACATTCATACATTTAGATAAATATGGCCACAGATTCTTGCTTCCAACTTGTCTGAGGTGGACTCCGTAATCCGACTCTATCTTGCAGCTGCCAAGGGAACACTGTGAATCCACATGGACATAGCAGCCTACCAGATGTCCCTTTTGTCAAATCAGCACCAATCAGAAACAGCTGAAAATACCCATCTTTGTAATAGAGTAAAATATTAAGAATGTACAACAATATCGGAATTGTATCGGAATCAGCATAATTAAAGTTATTGCACTGATGCTTGGATTTGCCCCGTATTTTCTGCCAATATTTCATGGCGCATTTATTGTACGTAGGGAAGGTAGCGCTTGTATCAGGCATGTCCAAAGTCCAAGGCTGCATCTTCTGCGCCTTCTGTCATAAAATGTATGGTGTTATTTTGTGCCAAAATTCTGAGCACGCAGTGGAACGCTCACAAAATCTCGTCTCTACGTGCTCAACTCTGCCTACACCAGCGTTTCTCAATCCCAGTCCTCACGGACCATCCTTCTGCACAGATTCCACATTCCCGACCTACAGCACAGCTGATGCTACTGATTAGCTAATTAGCAACGTAGGACCATCATGCGACAGTGCAGGAAATACCCAATATGTGCAGAGCGGTGGGCCGCGAGGACTGGGATTAAGAAACGCTGGCCTACACTAACTAAATTGCGTGTTTGCCTCACATGGGCCGTGTCCCGTGCCGCGTATGCTCTTTCCTCATTTGAACCCTCGCTTGACTCTGCCTTCCTAATTTACTGACATTGGCAGATATAGGCATGAAAAACATCGGATATCGTCATCGGTCTATCCCTAAATTTTTTTCTTTTGTAACAAAGCAGCATTTTTTCACTCCACATCTCTATTTGTAAAAGAAGATTTACAAAGTAACAAAAGTAACTTTGCTACAGATATGCTACTGAAAAAGTGGAGAAGTTAGTAGCGTCACTACTAGTAGTTAGCTGCTCATCAACACGATTCATCACAATACGCTGGAGAGAGCTCGTTCTACCACTGTGAGGATCTGGAAGATCTCTTTCCTGCAGAGAAGCTTCAACAAATAAGGTCTGGAATGAATCCGGCCTGCTCTGATCCTCTCACAACATTTGAGCCCATTAATTCCCCAGTGGCAAGATGTTGTAAACCATGGTAATATGCTTTAAATCAAAGCTCTAAATCAGGAACATTAGTATAAAGTGTCATCTAGTAGTTGTTGAGATGGACGTTTTGAAGTCCCACTGTTTTATCCTCTGCTGTCCTCACTTCAGTCTGTATTGTACTGTATATTGTCCACTGCAGTATAATGATCTGCTTCACTGTAACAACATTAAAGAGACAAATAAACAAATTTGTTCATTCATTTAACCTCCTTAGCAAATAAATCTTATTCTGATTCACATTTCATGTCACATGACTTCAGAGACTGTATTATTATTAGTATCATTATTATTCATTCAATTGTTCTCACATTGAGGTGTCATTTTCAGGTTTGTCATTTTGCACTCAAATAAAATGCACGATCATATTGCGTTGTTTTTTTTTTTTTTTACCAAACGCAAGTGTCATGGCCTAGAAAGTGACCATAACACAGAAAAGGCTGTGGAAAAAAAGTAAAAATCACAGATGAAGAAGAATAACCCTCTTACTGTAAAGGGACAAAACAAAGCGATTCATTCTTAATAGCAGTAATAAAATAGTGGTACACGCACGCACACCACACATATACAGTATATACTGCACATCATCATTCATAACCCGAACTGCTTAATCCCAACTAGGCAAGACAGGGACCGACTCTGGACAGGTACACACCGCAGGGCACACACACTCCCACTTCCACCTCACAGGGCCAATTCAGAGCCGCCAATTAAACTACATTGCACGCTTTTGGCCTGTGGGAGGAAACCGGAGCACCCGGAGGAAACCCACGCGAACACAGGGAGAGAATATATATATGCTCCTGGAACATGCCACTTGCAAAAACCCAGAATGTAATTTCTGACTCTGCACGGCAAAACCAGTCGCTTGTCGCAACGGAGGTTTCCGAGAAAAATGACCGTTTATGTTGCGTGGGGTAAAATTTTGGATTTTTTGTTTTTAGTGTTTTGAAACAGTGGAAGGTCTATACTGTACTGTTGTGAATAAATTTGGCTAAAAAACTTACCCTTTCCATCCTAAAAACGTGACTTTCTTGAGGTGAGGAATTCAATTCCAGCAGAATGTTAAAAGTTTCTGTTTTGACCGCTCTACTTCAATATTTACGGTAAATCCACTGGTTGACTAGCGTGAAGATATTTCTCCGGAATCCATCTTCGTCTCCCGAGTTCAGTTAACCTAACGCAGGTAGGCTATCCGTGTGGCTGTGAATGCAGCGTAGGCTACCGTAAATGCAAACGTAGCCGCGACCGCACCAAGCGTCTGTGAGTGCTACGGCGATAGTCAACTTCAAAGGCAGATTTCTCCGTTTCTCACTTGGCGTGACAGGAGAAACCCGACTCCTTTGAATGTTGATATCTCAGTCATATGTCGTCCCATTCATTCCATATAGGTATCGTTTTGAAGCTTGATTTATGCCCTTTCATGAAAACATAATAATTCAATTTGGAAAATTTGCGACAAGCGACTGGTTTTGCCGTGCAGAGTCACACGTATTTTTCATTAAAATTGGAAATCAGAAAAGGACTTCCTTCTGTTTTTCAGTTTGGTTTTGTAAATAAATTTAGGAAAAACTGTCTTTTTGTTTTGGGTTTCGGCTTTAATTTGAGAAAAAAATGTAATTTTACAGATAAGATTCTGCATCTGTGTATAATTCTGTTTTGGCACAATAGAACACTATAGAGTGGATGAAGTCAAGAAATATGAAGAAAGTTAAAAAGTTAAGAAATAAAAAATGGTGCACTACAGGCCGAGTTGGCACACCACAGGGACTTCACTGAGAGAAAACCCATGGCCAGCTTTTGTGAAGTTTTTGAGATGGTTCTTTTGTCAGAATGTCATCCACTGCCACAAAAACAATTTCCCTGAGCCTTTTTAAGGACGTTTCATTTCCTTTATACAACAAACATCATTTTTACAAATATATTTTATTCAACATGGAATCAGCTGCTTGTTAAAAGTCCCTTTTATCTGTAGCAAACTGCAGGAGACATTACTCTCCATCAGGGGGAGGGGAGCTTCATATTTCACAGGGATTTAAGAGAGATTTACAGAATTTTACAAGAGCAGCAGTGAACCAAAGAAAGGAAGACGGACAAAAAGAAGTGGGTTTAGTTGGGATCAGCTCCTTTAAATGTGACCTGGAATCACTTTTAAACATTTTTTAGAAGAGGTGCGGCTTAATGCTTATCTGATATGAAGCACACGTCATTGTCTACAAGAAGCTGTGCGTACCTCTGATTATGGGTGCGTTCTGCATCGCACTAAGTGGGTAAATAGTTGAGAAATCTGACACCGAAGCCGCCTTTGAAGGCCACGGTCGGGATTTCTCTGCGTGAACTCAATAGTCACGCTCCATTTCATCCCCAAATGAATATGTGCATATAAAGTAAGACAGGAGAAGCAGCAGATGCTCCCGAAAATAACCTTCTCCGTAATGACTCCTGCCACCACCAAGGTCAGGAAACCGTCAGAGAGAAAATAGAGGCAGTTTTATGTTATATTTATAAGCGAAGAGATGGTCAAAGGAGGTCTCGCCTTCGCATTTCTCAGCGCAGGGAAAAAAAAGACGCTATACATTTCAATTTCACATCTGGTTTCCATTCACAAAAGTATGCAGTCGACTGCAGTGTGCCAAAGTAGGTTTTTGGAGAGTCACCGACTGGAGAATGCGGGAAAGGCAGACATTGCCTTGTGGTATTTGCCGGTAAGAGTTTAGACGGAGAAAAAAAGGGGGACGGCCAAAATGAAGAGAGTGAAGAAAAGAAGATGAGACAGCGTTGGAGTAAATCAATAACTACAATATTATATCCATTTTATTGGTGACTTGATGTCTGCCGTTATCACAAACTCGGTATGATTTCGATTTAACTGAGACAATATCATATGTAGATTTAACACAGTCACTATTGGGGTAGTAGATAGTGTAAGAGTTAGGGAATCAGCCACGTGACCGGAAGGTCGCCGTTTTAAGTCCCGGACTGGTAAAGGTACTCACGAGTAGGGATGAGATGATTAACCGGTTTTACGATTAACCACAATTTAAAACGTAACGGTTAATTAAACGTAAAAGCTCCTCTACACCGTGTTTATGATGACATTCTTTAAAAACGCACATTGCTGGTACCTTTGACCGAGTGGTGCAACTCGCACGGAACGAAAATAAAGTTATATCAGCAGCACACACACGAGGCTACAACACACAACTGCAGTTGTTTATGGCTGCACGGCTTCTTACGTGACTGTGACAAATAAGGGACCAACGACGACTGTAGATTTATTTCCTCCGAAAAAAAACGTCTTAAGTCAGCAGTGTGGGAGTTTTTTTAGTTATTCCAAAAATGACAAGGATGTCACTGACGATGACGGATTTCCCATCTGTGTTTTTTTGAACTGGCAGCGCCTATTTTTAAATCCTAAAAGCTTCAGCATACAGAGCGATAAGTGCCTTCAGTGGGGAAAAAAAGACGCAGGTGGAGATGGTTTTTTAACGCAGCATTAACGAGCGCTTCAACAGCGTTGTCTCTCGTCAATGTCTCTTCTCTCTTGCTAGCCAATCAAAAGCAAGGAAGAGGAAGGGGCGGGACATACACAGTCAAGAACTCACTTACAGTAAAGATAATCTCTTTTATGTCAGCTTAACTACCGATCTCAAGGGAACAGGTTACAAGGTTTACATGAATTAGGAACGAACGTTTGAACTGCCCGGTGACGCTTTTCGTAACTTACAACAAGCGCTGACAGAAGTGCTGAAAAAATCGTTCTGGAAGTGTGGTTTTGACCGCTCTCAGCGCAAAAGTGTTTGATGGACACAGGTATCTCATATCATATCGATTGCTCGCTCCTGAATTGAACTGAATCGAATCAATATTGTATTGTAATAAAACTTCTACACCCTTAGCTTTGATTTTGGATCAACGCTGTGGCCTCACTGATCACTGAATCAACGTATTGCTGTAGATCGATGCATCGTTACACCTCTACTGAACAGCAGACAATAACGCTGCAGACGCTACAGGATGGGCAAAGGTGATAAAAGTACGTTTGAAAAAACTAGGTGGCAGAGATGAAGGTCTTTGGCTTCAGACAGAGAGAGGGGGAGGTAGGGAGTGAGTGAGGGAGGGGTGTTCAGAGGCCAATGTCGGACTGTCCGAGAGGCCATGAGTGTATTATTCCAGCCCAAGTAAACAAACACGCTTCAGCTCCCACGAGCCCCCTCTCTCCTCCCTTTCCCACTGACCGCACCGAGTGTTTTTCTGACCAAACATGGCTATTTGTCGTCACTGTCCTCTGTTTGTCATTAAATCACCACAAGAATATGGGCCTGGGCTTTTCATTTCTAAAAATCCCAGAGTCTTCCCCGAGGCAAAACGCACCCTGATGAGGCAGGTGTTAACTCCAGCGCTTCAGCTTTCCCACATCTAACAAACTCCAGCACGAGAGCGTCTTATCAGATCAAGATCCAGTCTTTGACTAACACATGTTGTCAGTTTCTGTGCAGAGTCTCAGAATTGTTATGTATGATATAAAGTGAGTAACACATTGCTTTAGGGAAGCACGATTCGGAAATTATTGGCAGAGTGAAGTGGCAGAACGTTTCGAGCGTAGCGCATAACATTTTAAGACCAAGTCACTTGCCGCCCCATGAGGTGTACCAAGTCAATTAGTGCGCATGTGACTCTCCATGTGCACTACCTAGTGCTTAGAGAGCTGTTAAGTTACGTTAGGTTGTTATTATAGTCAATGAATACGGAATTAAAGTCAATGAATGAATGAATGAATGAATGTGTCTCGGATAGAGATGCACCGATCTGACTTTTTTAGTTCCAACACCAATGTCGATACTTGGGCTTTCCTTGAGCTGATCCCATACCAGTTTTTAATTAATAAGTTGTGTATTTCTCTGTGAGGAGGAGACTGAGATTATTCTGCTATTCTTATGGAAATACTTGACTTAAATACTGTTTTCCTAACTAAAACAATGTAAAAATTACACACCAATATGTATATGCTAATTATTCATTATTAAAATAACATCTCAAAAATTATTCGTTTAGACACAGTTCTGTAATTTTGTGACGGTCCCTAATCCTGTGGCGCTAAAACAATCAGGAACACAGAGATTGTGAGTGAGAGCTGGTGTTGTTAATGAAACTAAACAGTATAATTGTGTGATTTGCTTTTAGAGTTGTAGTGTGTTGCATTGCTTGTTCTGTTGAGTGTCATATCAATATGTACAAATTAGCGCAAACGTCAAACAATAAACCAGATTTACCGCAGTGCCACTTCCCATGCAGAACCAATAGCGCGTTCATACATTCACAGATCATCTCCATAGATCAGCCCAGTGTCACCGATAACATCCAGCTGTCTGATTCATTATCGGATTGATATTCCATTCCATTCATTCTCTCAGCACTCGTTCTTGCCAAGTTACGCAAAGCGCCATCGGGCATGTGTTTCTTTGAGATTTCTACTTTAGCCAACATGATGGAGAGAAATCGCATCTAGATATTAGTGGCAGGAATCTATAGCTGTATAAATCAAAATGTGTGAGTCTGTAAGGCTCAAAACACACTCTACCTCCAAAATGTCACTAAAACGTTATTTCAGATTTGACCATACAATGTTTAAAAATACAGATTTTCATTTAACTTTTAACTAAATGCTTCACATTTTTATCAATCAACGAGAATCCTCTAGGTCAAGTTGTAAGTTTAACTGGATGAAAAAGCTTGGACGTAATTAATTAAATTTTCTCTGCAGTCTAGTTTCCTCGTAAGTAACTTTTGGCTCGAAAAGCTATCGTGTAAAAGTAGTTTCTCCAACTCTGCAACTACGTAAAGGTTATTTTATTGAGAATGACTGAATCTTTTATCTTTCTTTGGAAAATGTATCATAGGCAAAGTGACTGTATCGTTCTAAGTTAAGCTCTGAATGGGACTAAATTTGTGATCTCAACCGCCGTTTTATTTCCGCAGCTAGAGAAGTCCGTCCTGGCTGCAGTCTCAGAGTCTCCAGTGGAACCCCTTGAACTGAGCAACACGGCACTGCAGGCGCTTGGCGCGGATATTCGTCTGATGTCTGGAGCCGAAACCTCTCTGAAGCGCTGGGCAGAAAATAAGTATGCAGTGCAGCGGTCTGGCAAAAAGCAAGGGACATTTGTACACCATTTCCTGGAGCAAAGGGTGGGCTTCTAAATTGAAGTGGTGGTTCGCTGCATAATGCATCAAATGGGTTTTTGACCCAAGTGCACTTGTCTTGATGTCGTGTCTGTTGATGCTGCCAGTGGGACTGTACTTGAAAAAATATACACAGGGTATTTCAGGAAGCGGGAAAACCAAATAGGGGGGTGTGGGGAGTCGGGATGGGGAAAGATGAATGGCGAGTGTAATGGGCTGAGTGCATGTCCGGGCTCGAACCCAACTCTTTTTAGGGGGTGACACTGACCATAAAGTCAGTATGATAACAGCAGCTTACAGGAATGCCATACTGTAGAAGTACAACAACAGCGTAATTCCAGGCTCCAAATATGTTGACTCAGTTGAGAAATCCTGGGAACATTTCTCTCTCTTTCTCGTGCCTTACGTTAAGAATACTCCTGCCAATCAAATTTAAAGGTAAATTTGTGCACAAATTCGGGCGTTAATTCATTATTTACTCACTCTGCCCTTCGGCCGACAGATAAGAGATTATCTCTGTTTTCATTCCACTGATTGCTCTCCTCATTTTTTTCCCAATGTGCCAGACATAGCAACGTTTCAAGGCAACAGAAAGTGTCTAGTTGTATCCATATTTCCAAGGACTTGGGTCTTGACTGGACTAAACATGTCTATGTTAGTTGCTAAGTTGCTAATGTGCACTATGTTAGTTGCTAATGAACACTCTGTTAGTTGCTAATGTACACTCTGTTAGTTGCTAATGTACACTCTGTTAGTTGCTAATGTGCACTGTGTTAGTTGCTAATCTACACTATGCAAGTTGCTAATGTACACCATGTTAGTTGCTAATGTGCACCGTGTTAGTTGCTAATCTACACTATGCTAGTTGCTAATGTACACCATGTTAGTTGCTAATGTACACTATGTTAGTTGCTAATGTACACTATGCTAGTTGCTAATGTACACTATGCTAGTTGCTAACGTACACCATGTTAGTTGCTAATGTACACTATGCTAGTTGCTAATGTACACCATGTTAGTTGCTAATGTACACTATGCTAGTTGCTAATGTACACCATGTTAGTTGCTAATGTACACTATGCTAGTTGCTAATGTACACCATGTTAGTTGCTAATGTACACTATGCTAGTTGCTAATGTATACCATGTTAGTTGCTAATGTACACTATGCTAGTTGCTAATGTACACTATGCTAGTTGCTAATGTACACTACATTAGTTATTAATGTACACCATGTTAGTTGGTAACGTAGCTAGCAACTATGCCTTTAGGAAACATAGCCTAGATTCGGCTGTATCTTTCCGGCTGCGGAGGAAGTTAACTGACAGATTGACTCATGAATGTGTGTGCTTCACTCTGCGCTGTTAATTTGACTGACACGAGTCCCGTAGTTTACAAAGTGGATTCAACTCTGTAGGAAGTTCTTAAGATCCCTCTTTTGAGTGTGGTGGTGCAAACGAATTGCAAGTTCCTCAGATTCCTGACTTGTGAGTTATTTAACGGATCTGGGTGAATAACCCGGGTGAGTCACGAATCGCCCGGCTCTAGTAAACATTCCTTATGGACCAAAAGTTAGTTTTTCAACATGTCCATGTAGTTTTGGGATATACACAAGATTGCTCATGCTTGCTTAAAAAGGTTCGAAAATATTCTCATCAATAAAAAAGGGGGGGAAAGTTTTGGGAACTGCTGCTTTAATGTCAAGTATCTCTATTTTATTTTTTATTTTTTTCTGCCTAAACTGCACAGTCAAAACAGCGGATCAGGACACATTTCACTGCATGTTGTACCTGTATAATTTGCAGGTGACAAATAAAGAATCTTGAATCTTGAAGTGTGAACGTTGCCGAAGCAAAAACCTCATTGCAAATAGAGCACACATTTACACATCCTTTCCCATTACTTTGTCCATTTTGGTTCAAAAGGACAGGCACCTGCACTGTGTTAATAACTCATTCCACATCCACTGTGCTATGATTAAGGCGCAGGGAGCCTTAGTGGCTAATTTGGGCTGAATCTGGTGCCAGTACCACATGGGTTCAATGCCCAGATCCTGCTGTTTAAGCACTAATTTGGGAAGCACCAGGTCCAGCCCTTAACTGGTGTTGAAGCTGTTGCTTGGTCAGCAGTTTGCCCATCTGATGATGACCACACGCTCAACCACACATGCGCACACACACAGACACACAACAACTGCAAGCTATTACCTCTAACACATGGCAACTTGTGGAGACTGTGGAGGGAGGGTTAAGACCGACCTGTGGGTTAATGCAGCAAATGTATTTATCTTTATTTGAACTCATTCTTTACATATATATATATATATATATGCGCTGTCTCTATTTAATGCATTGTCTACACTGTTTAGGGCTGGACGATATGACCTTAAATCAGTATCATGATTAATTGAACATTTTACCTCGATAAAGATTAATGAACAATTATTTTGCACTTGGTTTGTCATCATGCACTGACAAAATTTACATTATAAATATACACAACTATTAAATAAACTCAAATATCTAATGAAACCGTGCATATATTCACCATGTTAAATGACACAAATGAAATTTGGTGATTATTCGTCATTGTGAACACAGCACAGCACAGCGCACAGTGCGCCACAACCAAATGTGACCTCTGCATTTGACCCATCCGTGAAGGAGCAGTGGGCAGCTAACAAGGACAGCGTCTGGGGTGGACCAGTGATTGGGGATGGTACCTTGCTCATGAGTACCTCAGTGGTAACTTTACCGGCCCTGGAATCGAACCTGCAACCTTCTGATCACGGGGCGAACACCCTACTGTTGCGCTACCGACTGCTAAATGTGCTGTGCTGTGCTGTGGACGCCCCTGATTTCTTCATATTTTGCCCACAAAGAGCCAGATTTTCTTATATATTTCTGACAGAGTTTGGAGGAATAGTTCTCCAGGCTTCTTAAGGCACAACAGTTTTGGGCTCTCATTTTTATTCCAGTCCTTGTACCTGGCCAGTTTTAGAGGAATGTATTTCTTGTTTGTTAAGCCATGCAGTGCCGTGACCTTCGTATGACTTGCTCAAGCATAACGAAGCTGTCTAACTTGAGGCATCCAACTTGGACCAGTTTCCTATTTCTCTATTTTAACATGTCAATATGTCAAAGACAGTTAAAATTATATTTTTGCACCAAGAACAGTCATTAGCCAAAAACCTGGCACATCATGGTGTTGGTGTTCTTGGAACATTTGAGTAAGCTGGACCGTGGTGGAGAAAGAGAAAGTGGGTGTCCTAAAAAAACTGCAGCTGATGAATAAAATATGTAGAAATCAGGATCTGTCTCAAGACTTTTGCACAGCGCTGTATACACAGTTTAATGTATTTTTTCTTCAGGTTACCATGACGCCATATTTTCTCTGAGTTTTTGCATTAAAACTAGAAGGAGCATCTCCGAACCTACTCCCGACTGGCCAGCAAAGAAGAACAATAACGTGCGGCAGAAGGAGAGGAGATCCTGCCAAACGGGAAGAGACTTGGATGAGTAACCAGGAGAGTCATTTCCAGTATTTTCTTCGTCATTTTCTTTCGGGGTCATAACTCCATGGCGACGTCTAAACATTGTCCTGCTACCAAGAGCAATATAAAGCCACTGGCATTGACATCTACCAGCTCTGAAATAGATCAACTCTTCTAGCTAGGTAACATGAAACTCCCCGTTCTTAGCATGTGCGTAAATCATGGACGTGTTTGGAAACGAAGTGCCAAATATTCAGGTAACGGCCTTGTAATGACATAATGATAACATGGAGTAATCGCTGCCAGTAAGAGGCAGAGCTCATTTCCTAACAAGGTGAATTATAAGGCATAATGTCAAAGGCTTTCCATTTTTTACTATTTATTCAATTTTCACCTGTAAAAATATATGCCGGAAGCATATTCTGAGGGAGTGATTTGATCTCCAGAATGTTCTGGTAGTTAGGGAGATGGTCCCGTGATCAGAAGGTTGCCAGTCCCGGACCGTTGAAGATACCATTGAGATACTCATGAGCAAGGTTTCGTCCCCAAGCACTGCTCCCCAGGCGCTTCCAAAAATTGTCCACTGCTCCCTAACAGATGGGTCAAATGTAGAGGTGCACTGTGTGCTGTGGTGTGTTCACAATGACAAACTGCAGATGCATTTCCCCAAGAAAATGCCAAAGTGACTGCTCACGTTTTTTGAAAACTGGCCGAGTAGAAAGACTTTGATTAAAATGCATTGAAGTTAATGAGGGATGATAAAAGCAAGAAAAAGACGAGTGCGGGCGGGAACATTGAGATGTGTGTTCAGTGAGGTGGTCTGAGGTGGCATAAGAACCGTGTTGTCTGTCGTGTGAAAACAGGCCGATGGAAGCCTTCGAGTCTCAAATCCCATGTATTTTTAATGGGAGAAAACGAATGGGTTTTTTGGAATAACTGAGGGGAGGGTCAGGTTTCTCGACAGTCGGTTTTCAACAGGGTCAGTACTCATCTTGAGGTTGCGTTTAACGTTAGCGTTAACATTAGCCAAGGTTCTGCTGAGAAAGAAATAGGTACCCAGTTATTCCAAGAAATGGAACAGACGATGTATAGTCTAAAGACGATGGAAGTGATGGTGCACTGCTTCACTGATTAGAACGTTCGGAACCAGGAAGTGTGACAAAGTCGCATTATAATTTTTTCACCTGAAAAACTGGGGGAAAAGAGGGCTGCAGTTGGGCTATTTGCAATAAACTGTAGACAGAGAAGAGGAGGACGAGGAAGACATAACCACAATAATTACAATTAATGTCAGGTTTCAGCAAATGTCTCCATCTAGCAACTCAAAATATAAAGAAGTGAGGGGCGGCTCGAGACAGTACTGTATTTATTACCATATATTTATGCCAAATGACTTAGAATTACTTTAGATACTCTATTTGGAAGAATTTATACGTCTAGAGCAGTGGTCACCAACGTTTTCAAGTCCAAGATCCCTGACCTCTATGGAGATAGTTTAGTGTCAATATTATCACTAATATTGACACTAATCTATCTCCATATGACCTCAGCCCTGGTGAAAGGAAAGATCTATCTATTGAAACGCTGAGAGAAAAAGCCAGCAAAAACAGAAAAAAGATATTTTTGTCAAAGTGAGATGGGTATTTGTTTTTGGACTTTAAAATTAATTTTTTGTAGCACTCGATTCCATGTTGAGTGTAATAAGCCACATAATAATAAACATTTAATATAAAGTATGATTCATACATTAGTAATTCATTTTACACAATTTTATGTCATTTTTGGTAATAAATTAATTTAAGCAACAAAATCTGATTAGCCACTTGTGAGCCAGAAAAAGCCAGAATTCCCATCAGTCATATCTGCAGCAAGAACACTTCTCATTGGTCAATTAAAAGCATTTTTCTCATATCTCATCGATCTCTTTCACACTACTATGAAAAAGCGGCAACTGGTCCAATAGAGAGGGAGGCGGCTGCAAAAATCCGAAAGTTAATCAGGCGAGACTGAACATATCCTTTTATATCCGGGATCTAACGTCAACGTCTCAAAGATCTACCAGTTGATCGCCATCGACTGGTTGGCGACCCCTGATCTATAATGATTGCAGAGATTTTTAGGAAACTGCACTGCATAGAAAACAAAATACTACTAAAATGTGCAACAATACTTTTTATCCTATTAAGAATCATCCCTTCCAGAACTTTACCTACAAACTCTTAAATCAGATTAAATTACATTATATTCCGCAATTTTCTAGAAGATCAGTCATGGAAAATGAGAACTGAACAGGTTTTACTTTTGTATTAAAGAAACCAAAAAAGCTGTAGCTTTACTTACTTGATGTATCACATGCAGCAATGTGACTATCGTGCATGTCCAAACTGAAACACTCAAAAAGACTTTGGATGAGGAAAGAGGAAAACTAATGACCCTCCCACACACACACACACACACACACACACAGTATTGGGTTGAAAGACACCAAAATAAACAGAGAGGCAGCAGCAGCAGATCTCCAGAACAATGGAGGAGTTGTTGAGGAAGATCAGTCCTAGTTCAGCAGCTGCTTACCCACTTCAACTCTCTTTAGTTGTGGCTTTTCCATTCAATCATTAAAGCAAAAGAAAAATCCACAACACTGCATTAATTAACTTCTCCATTCAAATGTTTGTGGTGCAGAATACTGAGCAAGGCAAATGACGAATAAACTGTCTAAAGAGATCTAATAAATCAAGTGAAATTTTATTAAAATTGAGTTTGGCCCGTTCGTCCTCATGACTAAAGAGGTCACTGCATTCAGGATGTGGCTCCACAATGATGAATCACACAGTCCGGAACGAAGTTCCTCTTTATTAGGAACTTCCTGGAACTTCTTCTGAGGATAGCACGCTGTGAGTCAAAGAACTGACCTCTTGCCAAAGGGTAAATTTTGGATTGTCAAAATTCTTTCACTGCTGCATTCAGAATAATTTGCAACAAAGTGATACGGACCACCCACCACGCCTTAAAAGTGTAGCAATGATACCTTGTGAAATGACCATTATCACACACAATCATATTTCCATTTTAACAAAACATGAAATCTTAGTTTATGGCCAAATTCAACAATAATTATACCCGGAAGCAGCAATGAAGGGGTCCAAGCAAAAGTTGCAAAAAGTAGCACAAAAGCAGCTGATGCAGTAGTAGAGATGGTACCGATCTGATACGTGGATCGGATATCGGTCCGATAACGACTCAAATAGCTGGATCGGGTATCGGAGGCATTGGGCCGATCAGTGGAGCCGATCTGTAAATGCATGACCGCTCAATTTGTTATACATGGGAAGTGTCACTGCGGTGAAGCTGGTTTATTGTTCGATATACACACTACAACTCCAAAAGCAAATCACACCATTATACTGTTTAAGTTCCTTAACAACACCAGCTCTCACTCACAACCTCTGTGTTCCTGAAGGTTTTAGTGTCGCAGGATTAGGGACCGTCACGAAATTACAAGACCGTGTTTAAACAAATAATTGCACAAATTATTGCGAGTATTGCACAGACTCTAGTTCTCCACTGCACATACCAGATCCGACTTGAACGTTAGCTCGGACTTGATAAAAGATACTGTTTTATTTCATAAAGTGTATGGAATTTTTCTGATTTTTCATATAACTGTTACTGACCTCATGCACATTCAGTGTAAAAGACAACTCCAAGACCATAACTGTAGACTGAATACCGCATCCCTATTGTCTCTCTTTCTACTTCTAGTTTCATTCATTCATTATCCGAACCGCTTAATCCCAACTGGGGTCGTGGGGGGGCCCGGAGCCTATCCCCGGGAACCCACGGGCACAAGGCGGGGACCAACCCTGGGCAGAGTACACACAATCACACAATCACACTCACAATCACCAATTAACCTATAGTGCATGCTTTTGGACTGTGGGAGGAAACCGGAGCACCCGGAGGAAACCCACACCAACACGAGGAGAGCGTGCGAACTCCACACAGAAAGAACCTACGACCGACCCGGGGATCAAACCCAGGACCTTCTCGCTGTGAGGCGGCAGCGCTAACTACTGCGCCACCGTGCCGTCCCTAGTTTAAAGTTTATATTTTATATTCTGTTTACATATTGCCTATTCTATGTGCCTTATTTGTTCTTTGTTCCTTTGTACTTTGTTCTTTGCACAGTTAAAACTGGAGCCACGTCGTCTCGTCTCTCTGTCTACTTGTGCAGTTTACTTTGACTTTGAAAAAAAGGATGATTTAAAAAAAAAAACCTCGTTCATCACCAATTCAGCGCTTTAAACATGTTTGTCCCATTCCTCCTTTATGTCCCTCGATGGACTTGTCAAAAGCGGACCACCACCACCCCTTTCTTTACACTCCCCTCCTTTTTTTCCCCCTCTAGTGCTTCTTCTTTTCTCGCACAGTCAAGGAGAGCGTGGGGGGAAAAACGTCAGGGGTTAGAAAAATGAGTCCCTGAGAGAAAAAGCCCGGCTTTACCGGCTTTATCACGAGAGCAGATACAACCTGATAAATTGCCGCTGCGCGAGGAAGCGTGTGTGCGAACGGAGATGGGGCCTGGGAGGTTGTTGTTGGGGGGGGGCTTTTTTCCCCTCCCCCCCTACGCAAGAGGTAAAAATACTCCACGTATGTAGACAGGAGAGAAAAGTATTTTTAGAGTATTATTTTTATTTATTTGCTGCAACCCTGATTTGACTTTCTCTCAACTATTTGGTTACGATTTTTAGCAATTTTAGGGAAAATATGTAGCTGGAAAAGGAAAGTAAAGCTGGAAATGTTAACACATCAACGCACACACTTAATCTGGAAGCTAAAGTCAGTGGGCAGCTGACATGTAGCACCCAGGGAGCAGTGCTTGGGGACGGTACCTTGCTCATGAGTACCAAGACTGGGCACACACTGTGCGATGTGTAAGCCCAGCTTAAGTGGTACTTTTATCGGTCTGTTGCCTAATTGTGCAGAGAGGCATTTTTGAGGAAATAATTTTTTAATAAACCCCTCTTGACGCTGGGAGGAGTGTGTGTGTGTGTGTGTGTCTGTGTGTGTTTGTCCCCTAACCAGCTGGAATAAGCTCACTTCAAAGGTGTCTATAAATCAAACTGCCATGTTTCCTTCCCCCCTTTTTCTGTGGTCCTGCAGTGTGAGACACAGTTCCACACGTGTGAGCCAACAAGGGAGGAGACGTTACCTCATATACACACACACACACACACACACCTCTGGCTCCTGCATGTGAGCTGGACCAAAATGTTGTCTTCGTCCAGGATCTCCTTTAGGTCCTTATTGCCGTTTTTTATCATGTAACAAAACGTCTAAAAACACCACAACTTTCATTGCAGTTTTTTTTAGAAAAGCTGCCGCAAAATCAGGCGTTTTGGGCCGCAACAATCTCAAAAAAAGGCCCCAAATTCTGGAGGGCCTGTACAATGCAGCTGAAGAGGGTATCGGTCAACACACAGGCAGTAAACAATAAAGGAATGTTACGTCGTCTTCCAAAAGTATAAAATATCATTGTGAGAAAACAAAGTCATAATAAACGCGAGTGATTCCTCTGTTAAAGGGCCGCATGGCTCCCAGGTTTTGGCGTGAGTTGAGAAAAAAGCTTTTTTTGACTTTGCAAAGGAAGAGAAGCTGCAATCCATCACATTGTTATCTCTCTGTGTCACATGGTACGCTCTTTATCATGCACCGATGCAAAACACCATTTGTCTTTGGAGCCTAATTCATGGTCAGCGATAAAAAAGTCCCCTCCTTTTTTTGTCTGAATAAACAGTGCGAGCGGCTAGTTTGGTAAACACAGATAACGAGGGTAAATTATGTAGATGTCTAATCAGAAGTTCCTATCGTGCTGCTAATCAAACCCAGCCCCCTCTTATACTAAAGTCACCGTTATGCCACGACACGGCCTTAAAAGCGGCATTCTCTTTTTAACACCTCACGTGCATTTGGTTGCAATCCATCCCCGTCCCCCAAAACTGTGATTTTCCAAATGCAGAACACAGAACTGTAAAGATGATGCTCTGAAACTGCATCGAAAAACTAGGGATGAACAATGATATCGGAATCATATCGGAATCTGCCGATAATTGCTTTTTTAAGTCATCGGTATCGGGCCGATGTTTAGATTTCCCCGATATTTTCCGCCCATATTTTATGGCGCGTTTATTGTACGTTGGAAAGGTAGCGCTTGTCCCAGGCATGTCCAAAGTCTGAGGTGGGATTTTATATGGCGTTCGGGATTTTATATGGCGTTCGCCTTCTGCCCGAACTGAGTACTAGTGCACTTAATAGTACGGTAGGTAAAGCGCGATTGCGATTGCAACTATTAACGCAAATCTAGTCAATCCCCACAAATTCATTACTACCGTGCAATTTTGACCAATTAGCGCAACCAATCATTGTTGTTTTCCGCAAAACATTGAGCCATATGTCAGCGAACTCACTTTCTTGTTACGTTTAGAAGACGCAGGAAATGTGATAAAAACGTCTCACATTTACCTTCAAAAATAACAATGATTAATGGCTAATAATAATCATAATGGTTTTGTTCACTTCATTTTTATTAATTGTTAAAGAATCATTATAAATGATATAATATATGTGCTTTTTACACAACTTTGACTTGCTCCCGCAACTTTATTTCAACAAAAGGTCTAAAAACAACGCAACTTTCATCAAAATGTTTTACAAAAGCTGCCACAAAATCAGCCAATTTAGGTTGCACTAATCTCAAAAAAGGCCTGAAATCCTGGAGGGACTGACTTATCATATTTCTCTATGTGGTTGTTTGCATCTCAGGAAATAGCTGGGTTTTAGCTTATCGGGTCTCTACACACTAGGTAGTGCACATGGAGAGTCACTTACTTACGCCCTATTTGACTTGGTACACTACACAGGGCGAGAGTGACTTTTTCTTAAAATGTTGTGCCCTACGCTTGAAAGTGCTCCACCCTCGTTCCACTCTGCTTTCATACTCGCCGGACATGGCGCTGTGTTAGAAATATTAGAGTTACGGCGTTATTTTTGTGCCTTAGTGAGAACAATATTTAGTCTCCACGCATGCAACCGCGCTCGCGCTCAACTCTGCCATCCTCATTTATTGGCATCGGTATCAGCAGATGTACGCATGAAAATATCGGATATCAATATTGACTGATAATTCCCATATCGTGCGTCTCTACAAAACCATTGCATTCCTTGTAGAGGTGTGAACCTTCACTGGTCTCACGATTCGATTCAATTACGATTATCATGTCAACGATTTGATACGATGCAATGTCTCGATGCATCCCATCAATTTTTCTAAATTACGGTTAGGGAGTTGTCTTTGTGGGGAGATGGCCCTGTGATTGGGGGGTTGCTGGTTTAAGTTCTGGACTGGTAAAGGTACCATTGAGGAACTCACAGTGACAAACAGTCGCTCACTTAAATTAAATCACGGTGTGCCTTGAAAGCGGTATGGGATCAATACATGGGCCAAATATTTATTGGAACGTCTCCTTCACTCCTACTTATTATAATAAATATGACCCTGGCGGTAAAGTGCTGGTACATCGTCCAGTCTTTCTGTCTCTGTATTCTTTATTTGAAAAATAAGGCCCTTAGTATTAAAAATTCATCAACACTGAGGCTGAACTATAATATCGATGACAAACGCTCACTCTTCTGGGTTATGACAGTGCAGCTGCGCTAGTCGACATCGTGTGATGATGATGATGACGATGACGGATGAGCTGCAGGAGGACAAAGTGCAGTGACTTCCTCTTAGGGATCTGCTGAAGGGTCATGGCTTCAGCTGGGACTCTGGGAAAAACAGATGCTATCAGCACTGAGAACTCGCTGTGAAGTCTCGTCCGTTCTCTGCAGATTGATTTCTGTCACTGGAAATGCTGAGGTTTATGGTGTAGAGTCAAATTTAACATAAAAAACTATATTTTGAATAATAAAGTTAATGATATAAAGGCTAAGGATGCAGTTAGGGATGCACAAAAATATCGGAATCGTATTGGAATCGCTCAATAATTGCTTTTCTTAAGTCGTAGGCATCAGACCGATGCTTAGATTTGCCCGACAGTTTGAGCCGATACATCGGATATCGGCATCGGCCAATAATTTCATGCATCCCTAATCGTGACTCCATTATTCTTTTAATCATTTTAACAGTAAGAATCTTTAGTTCATTTCTCATCGGTTGTTTTTTCCACAGCAAATGGAAGAAAAACGAATGTAATAGCCTTGAGGGGAAAAAGGCCAATGGCCACGTTTGTTTGACGTGAGAACGAAAACTTTTCATCTCAAAAATGGACTCCATCAATTAGGCCATTAAAGCCTAGCACCTCGGTTAATCCATGCGTGACAAGTTCCGCTCAGGTTCTTTTTCCTTGACCAATTGATGGACATGAGTTAAAACAGCGATGGTGCCCTTATGCCAGCTTTGCCAGCATTCGTCCATCTATCTACCCCTTCGTTTATTTACTCATCCCCTTGCCTGTAAGCTCTCACATCCTGGCACGGAGATGGGCAAAACTCATGGCACAGGGATTCTGCTCTAAATCAGCTCTGTCTTCTCTAACGCACACCTCCGTCCTGTTTTAGAAACGCCAAGGCGTTTTCTTTCCCATTTAAGGGCTCCTAGCAAGGGCCGCGAGCAGGAGAAAGTGCTGGCAAGTAGAGCTGGGCAATTAATCGAAGATGAATGGAAACCGACATTCACAACCTCTAATCGATGTAATCTTGGCCATGGCGATTATTTTTTAAATACTTTCCTTAGTGTGTGTTCATGCTCAACTCTGTTTAAATTGTTTCATCTCATTCTAGTGAACCCAGTATCGCGTATCGTCTCGTCACACCACTAATATATATATATATGTAGTAGGAATGCACCGATCCAACCTTTTCAGTTCTAATATCGATACCTGGGCTTTGAGTATCGGCCCATCGAGTACAATCCGATACCAGTTTTCACTGCAAGGAATAAACTGAGATTATTCTGTTATGCTTAAGGAAAAATATTTGACTTAAATTCTGTTCTCTTAACTAAAACAATGTAATAACTACACACTCATATGTATATACTAAATTATTTATTATTAAAATAACGTCTCAAAAATTATTCATTTAAACACAGTTGTGTAATGTAGTGACGGCCCCTAATCCTGCGGCGCTAAAACCATCAGGAACACAGAGACTGTGAGTGAGAGCTGGTGTTGTTAAGGAAATTAAACAGTATAATGGCGTGATTTGCTTTTGGGGTTGTAGTGCGCTGCGTTGCTTGTTCTGCTCATTGTCATATAGTTGTGTAGGAATTAGTGTAAATGAGGAACAATTAACCAGCTTTACCGCAGTGACACTTCCCATGTAAAACCAACTGTGAGTGCGCGCATTTTCATATCAGCTCCATAGATCAGCCCAATGCCGCCGTTACTCGATCCAGGGATCGGTGCATCCCTAACATATACACGTATATATACAGCCTTGCAGGACGTGTGTTTCAACTTGTGCCCAGGAACGTGCCAATAAACACTGAGTCTTGTGTATGTTGGAGCACAGACCCGAGGGCTGCTGTTTATGGTGTAGTGACCAGAGCTGAGCCGACACCTCGTTCTTCACCCCCACCACGGCTGGCTGCTCACAGAACTGCTGTCTTTACAGAGAGAGTTCTCCATCCTCAAATCACACAATAATGAACCAAGAACGCCGCCACAAACCAACAATACCTTCACTGCTTGCTCACGATAACCCATAGAACAAATCTGTCTGTTGTTTGTTAATTAATTTTTTAAAATTAAAAGCAAAACCTCAAAAATGTGTTTTATCAATTTCCAAAACTAAAATGAAAAACAAACATGAAATTGTTTCCTACTTTCCTCTCCAATATGCACCTGTGCTCCATTTTGGGTTTTTTGGCCTTTTATTTTTGGCCTGTCACAGGTGGCGTGACCCGGAAGTGACCACTACACTTGGTCAATTAAAAAAATATATTAAAATATTTATTAAAAAACAAAATTAAATGAGTTTTTTTCTATCATATTTGAGTCATGTATTTGTATGAATTTTTAATTAGTTTTTCATATTGACACCAAAAAGCAAAATGAAAAATATGAACGTGCATGCTCTGTTTTTCCACATTTTATTTGACTTCAAAATGTAAATTAGGAACCAACTAATTATTCGTTTTTTCATTTCAGATTTGGAAATGAATTTTTGGGTTTTTTTGGTGTTAATGTGAAATTAGAAAGGATTTAGTCGAGTATACTTAAGGAACGGGAACACGCTCCCGCACAGCTGTGCACCAAATAAACACTGAAATAAATCCGACAGTGAATGTGTGTCCAAAACCGTAAGCACATCCAGGGCAGCGTGTTTTTAACGTGTTCCCGTATGACGTGCGCCGCGGGTCAGTCGGGGTCAAACCCCGCCGCTGTCTGTGTGCATCTGAAGATTATAACGTTAAGAGCTTAGTTTTGTTTGCAAGTCCAAAAATAACAAAAGCCAGCCGTAAGTCAACATGAGCAGCCTCATACACACGTCTGCACGCAAAAACACGTAATGAACCACTAGAGGTGTAACGGCCATGAAAAGCCAGGCCAAAAAACTGACAAAAACACTGTATTGAATTGATTTATTAATTTATTCATGTTTGTTTTTCGTATTTTTCCCTATTTTTGCTTATCAATGCCTTCTTTTTCTTATCTCTCCTAAAAATGAAACAAAACAAACACATTAAAAAAAACTTAGCAAGAAACTATCTAATACGTGGCTCAAAAACTATTATGTCCCATTTATACCTACCTACATATACAGCATATAAGGGATGCACGATATGGGGATTTTTTGCCGATATCCGATATTTTTCATGCTTATATCTGCTGATACCGATAGTCAGAGTCGAGTACGAGCACAGAAGATATTTTGCTCACCACTGCACCAAGTTCCACTGCACGCTCATAATTTTGGCACAAAAATAACACTACAACTCGACATTTCTAACGCAGCACCAAGTCAAGCGATAATGAAAGCAGAGTGGAGCAAGGGTGGAGCATTTCCAGCGCAGTGCACAACATTTTAGGAAAAAGTCGCTTTCCCACCCTATGTGATGTACCAAGTCAAATTGAGTGACACTCCATGTGCACTACCTAGGGTGTAGACAGCTGTTAAGCTACAACCCTGACTGTTTCCTGAGATGCATACTACTGCACAGAAAAGTATGATAAGAGCGGCTTACCTACACAAAATAACGGCATACATTTTAAGACAGACGATGCGGGCCGTATAAAATCCCACCTCGGACTTTGGACGTGCCTGGCACAAGCGCTACCTTTCCGACGTACAATATCACATCAGAAAGTCGCAGGTTCGAATCCAGGACCGGTAAAGTTACCACTGAGGTACTCATGAGGAAGGTACCATCCCCAAGCACTGCTCCTCGGGCTTTGCCCTTGTTAGCTGCCCACTGCTCCTTCACGGATGGGTCAAATGCAGAGGATACATTTTGTTGTGGTGCACTGTGTGCTGTGCTGTGGTGTGTTCACAATGACAAATAATCACTCACTTACAGCTGGAAATATCGGGCAAATCTAAGCATCGGCCTGATGCCCGATCCGATAATTCTGATATTCTCGCGCATCCCCAGGCTAAACCATTGTTCAAAACCTGAGGTATGAACTGAACCACTGATTCAGAGAACCGGTACATCCCCAAAGTGCGCACACACACACACTCCTTTCCCCCCTCATAAAATGGAAGCACGTGCACCGTTGCTCCGATTACGCCTCGTCTCCCATGATGTCACAGTCATTTGCGCTCATGCCATGCAGATGTGGAGCCTAATTAAGTGTTGGGAAGTAATCAGCACTAATAATCCCGTCTTGGCACCCTCTCTGTGTGTGTGGGAGTGTGAGTGTGTGTGTAAGTGTGTGTGTGTTGCGCAGACTTCTCATGATGGCAGCGCTGTGGAACGAACAGCAGAGTTCGTACAAGTGAATTACTCTCTCACAAGACGTCATGACTTTGATTAATGTACTTGGCTGGCCTATTAGAGAAGGACGCTGGCTCCGAACTCTCCAAAATAAAACTGGCGTTACGTTCCCACACAGCAGATTGTGAAACTCTTTCCATTGTTTCCGACCACATTATCAGTCTCATTAGTGGCCCCGTCTAATCACAGGTAGTTACACAGGCACACACTGCATCATCTACTCAGAGATGCAAACAGATGGAAAATTCCGCAGTACGACTCGAAAACCAAGACTGTAGGTGCATCGTAGAGCCCGACTGATAAATCGGTTGACCGATATTATTGTACGATATGAGCTCATTTCAGATTACTATTTTATTGTTTCTTAGATTTCTCTGCTTTTAGGTAAAATATTGTAATATTTGCAGGATTCGGCTCCCTCACTCAGTGTCACTCACTAAACTGATGTGCGAGTCACTTGAGTCACTTGAGCCAGTTTTGCCAAATCGCCAGCTGAATCGTTTATTTTTCATAGAAGAAAGTATGCGTGGCTTCCAAATAAATGACAAAGCATCAAGACAAGGCAACCAGAATGGCAAATATTTATTTTCAAGAGACTCTAGAGGAAGTTAACTGGCGGATTCACTAATAACGGCACATGCTTCGAGGAGCGCTAACCCGCTTGTGTGAGCGATTCAGATTCAGCTGTATGTTTCCGGCTCTAGAGGAAATTAACCGACAGATTGGCTCATGAACGTGTGTGCCTCGCGCCGTGCTACTGATTCAACCTACACCAGTCCCGTGGTCTACAAAGAGGATTCAACTCTGTAGGAAGTTGTTAGGATCCCTCTTTTGAGTGTGGTGGTGACATTTTTAGCAGCTATACTTGCTACTGCGGCTGTATTGATCTTGTAATGAGTCTGTAATGACTATAAAAGGTATGTACGTGATGGGGTTTATATTTTAGTCGTGGCGTAGGTAGGACTCGATGGAATTGGGTTAATGGAGACCTCAGATTTGTGACTTGTGAGTTTATTTAATGGATCCAAGTGATTCACCCGGGTGAGTCATGAATCGCCCAGCGATTGTTAAAAGTGAGTGAATATTTGTCTTTGTGAACACACCACAGCACAGCACAGCATGAGTAGCTCATGTTACCTTTACCGATCTGGTACTTGAACCGGGGACACTCCGATCCCGGGGCCAACTCTTTGTTTTTGTTGTTCTTTACTTTCAGACTTCAATGAAAAGGTTTGTACTGTAAATATGCTCAACTATTTACGACAGTTTTTTCAACATCAGAGAAAAACTGACACTTTCAGGATTCTACAAAACTAATCTACTAGTGAATCGGCACTTATAATTTGTTGCATCTAATGTGTAATAATCATCAGATACTGTCCCACAGACATTTCCTGTAAGCAGACAATAACTTCAAGTGTAACAGTTTCACACTTTCATTTACTGTCCTTTTTACGGTGTATAATATCAACAGTTTATTGGTAATCCTGTAGCAATTTGTACTGGATCAGACCCCAGCGTTTTCCCCGACTCCATTAAACCTCAATTACTATTTGCCTTGGACCTGACTTTTACAGCACACTCTGCCATCGCCCGCATTTATTTCCCCTCGAGACTCGAGGAAAATTTTACAGTCTACTTGACAGTAGTAACGGCGAGAGTGCCAACCGAGCAAATCCTCCGTGAGAGTTACAAGTCGGGGCGGCGGGACGCTTGCTTCACGTGACGTCACGTTTAATTTGCAGTGTGCAGGCTCCGGCGTGTTTCTCTGGTCGTAAAACATCAACCTGTTCTCCTCGAAGAGGGGGTCGTTATTTGGTATGAGGAAGACGGAACGTGTCGTTATGTGACTTAGAGCTGGATAGTTAATTGAAAATTAATCAAAAATCAACACAATATAAACTTGTCTATGCTGCAGGGTCGGACAATATGACCTCCAATTGATATCATGATTAATTGAATATTCTTTGCAATCATACTTTACTGACAAGGTTTGTATTGTAAATACGGTCAATGCTCATTAATGCTGGGAAATATTTCTATTGAATGAGTGCATATCTTATAGGGGTGCACGATTCAGAAAATCTCACCATTCGATTCCGATTCTTGGGCTCGCGATTCGACTCAAAATCGGCTCACAATACATAAACGATTCATGATTAATAAACGATTCACGATACAGTACGTAGATGAATTGTTTACCACATTGCTGTTTTGAGTTACTTTTCCCATTTGACTATGGCAGAGCAACAAAAACATCACACTGAATCAAATTTAGTTTGCAGTTGGTGGCGTAAATGTAGTTTGCGTAGGGTGTTCGCCCCGTGGTCAGAAGGTCGCAGGTTCGAATCCAGGGCCGGTAAAGTTACCACTGAGGTACTCATGAGCAAGGTACCGTCCCCAAGCACTGCTCTCCGGGCGCTGCCCTTGTTAGCTGCCCACTGCTCCTTCACGGATGGGTCAAATGCAGAGGTCACATTTGGTTGTGATGCTCTGTGTGCTGTGCTGTGGTGTGTTCACAATGACAAATAATCACTCACTTTCACTTTCAGTTTAATAAATCTGATGCATATGTACACACACTGATTGCATTTCCTTCATGCTCACGCGAAGGAGGTCTTATCTGGGCAGACTTTTAACATTGCGCCATCTATAACACTGGCGAGCTGAACTTGTGTTGGGAAAAAAGTAAACTCGTGCCATTACGTTAGTTAAAAAATAAGAATTTTGAATTATTAGAATGCTTGAATCAATTCTGAATCGACAGAGAATCACAATTCAATTTGGTTCAATATTTTCCATCCCTAATATCTTATGTACATTATTTTTAAATAATGGAATATTTCAGTACATATTCTGAAAGTGAGTGGAAAGTGTGTGATTATTTGTCATTGTGAACACAGCACAGCACCTAGTGCACCAGTGTGACCTCTGCATTTGCCCCATCCGTGAAGCAGCAGTGGGCAGCTGACATGGGCAGCACCCGGGCAGTAGTGCTTGGGGATGGTTCCTTGCTCTTGAGTACCTCAGCGGTAACTGGGATTTGAACTAGCAACCTTCTGATCACGGGGCGAACGCCCCAACCATTACACCAGCAACTGCGGGAGGAAACTGGAGCATGATCTACTCATGACCCGTATAATCTCAAGATCCATCTGACGTGAGCTTTTGGGTGAGTCAGGGCTGGATTGTGGGTGACGGAGATCACTGTGATTTAAAGGAGTGCGCAGAAACAGCTGCATCTTACGACTACTGTGTCTACAATAAGCCTTTAAAGGTCTGTTTCCCAAGCGTCATGATGAATGTGTGTCTGTGCAATCCGATCCAGAGTTTCCATTTACGTACCGCACAAGAAGCACCCCAAAAAATCTACAGTATGAGCTATGGTCCAAAGAAAACTCCAAAGATACTCATATAATAATATGTTTTAATTTAAAATAGAATGTTTTTGGCTTTGAAGGCGAGTTTTAAGGATTTGATCCTGATGTCAACAGCTACAGGCAGGCAGCAGTAGAATTTAGGATCACTGGGCCTCATTCACCAACTCTTCTTAAAAAAATGTTCTTAAAACCCACCTACATTCTGCCATTCACCAATATTTTATTATCAAGAGGTTAGAGCTTAAGTAAGAACAGCATCTGTAAACAGTGAAGCAACGGTTATGGAATAATGAAAAATAAAAGAGGTAAAAAAACAAAGCAATGTCACAGTTCACAGCCAGCCGAAAGTCCAAATTTTTTGTAGAAAGAAGGAGGAAAAAAGTGGTAAACAAACAGGGGGGGCAACGACTATGAGTGAGCAGCGCTCTGCCTCCCGGGGGGTCCTGCTGGAAAACTAAAAAGAAGGATCTGATTTTAGTCATTCATCCCCAGCCCAGACACCACCCCCACAAAGTCGGAAAGGAAGCCGGCCGACTCCTCCAAGCCCCCCAGCAGCACCTGGAGCCCCCACGCAGGAAACCTGAGGTCACTTCCTACCATTGAGCACTCGCACCAAAAAAACCCAGGACACGTGCCCTTTAAACACACCCCCTCCCCACCCCTCACTCACACAGAAGTGGGGGGATCATAGACGACGGAATGTAACGGGGGCAACAAGTGATAAAAACCGTCTGAGCAAAAGCCGATCTCGTCAAAAAAATTCATAATAACTAGACACTAGGGCTGGACGATACAACCTCAAATCTACACTGAATGTTAGTCAGATTTTTTTTTTGTTGTTTAATTTTATTTAATAGACTGTCTGTCTATTAAATTTTTTCATATTGAAACTGTTACAGATCTTATACACATTCAGTGTAAAAGACAATTCCAAAATCATAATTGTAGGTTGAATACTGCATCTCTACGTCTAGTTTAAAGTTTATATTTAATACTCCATTTCTAGTTTAAAGTGTATACTTTATATTCAATTTATATACTGTTTATTCTATTTATGCTATTTGTTCTTTATTGTATTGCACTGTGAAAGCTGGAGCCACGTCGTCTCGTCTCTCTGTATACCTGGGCAGTATATAGCAGAGATGACAATAAAGTGTACTTTGACTTTGACTATATCATGATTAACTCAACATTTTACCTAAATTACGATTAATGTATGATTTTTGGTACAGTTTGTTGTTTTTTTGCCCACATAGTTCAAGGTTTGTACAGTAAATATGCTCAAATATCAAGGTTGTAATATTTTTCTGTTAATAAAGTGCTTGTCTTGTGATTTTAAAATATCTGAAGGAAAGAATGAATGAATTCTTTTTTAAGAATTAAAAGAATTTAGAAAATCATCAAAATTAAGGGTTGACGGATTACCAGTTATCAGAGGCCGATATTAGGCATTTTGCAGATGATCAGTATCAGTGTTTAATTTTGACCATCATCGATAGCTCCACTGCCGTCTCTTCTCTCTGTGCCGTTTGCTCTCGACTCGCTGCTTCATTTAATGTCCCGCCCACAACAGTCTCTGATTGGCTATATGCCACACGAGTAGTAGCCAATGAATGCTGCAGCCTTGCTGTCAATCACACCACACTCACACACGAGCACAGCGTGAAGCTCAGAGAAGGACGAGAGGAGAGAGGAGAGTTTCAGCAGAGCTTGGTGTTTGTGAAATAAAAAATTCCCTTTTTTTTGCATCAGTTCCAAACATCTTTTATCGGCCTCGTTAACTAGCAATAATCGATATTGATATCGGCCCTGAAAAACCAATATAGCTCGACCCCTAATCAAAATAAAAGGGCATGGTTTAGTGAGTTGGAGAATCTGAATGTCAGTTTTGATTAATTTAAAAATCATTTATGAAATTTAATCTAACTACTGCTGTATTTAAGAGTGAATGTGTTAATATACACACTTCAATCAACTGCAGCAAATACAGGGATTGCATAAGAAAATCATGATGCAAGCTCTTTTATAATCAAATAACTCGTCCCAGGGACTGATTTTACGACGCTGGTCGGGAACGCACGGGCAACGTTTATCATCTGAGTGCAGTTTTTCACAACTTCCTCTGAATCCGTTTCAAGTCTGAACCAACGTGTTCCTCGAAACAAGTCAGGCTTTGCACCGATGCACTGTGGAATTCACCAGGAAGGACAGAGACCTGAAGACTGCAAGTAAACACACTCACAGCACATAACAGGACTCACAAATTCATCTTTCACAGCAGAAACGTAGTCGGTTTCACAGCTATACTAAAACTCAGCACTTTCACCACCGGTGAGGACTAGTCTCACAGCTAAGCCTGGCCAAATAGAGAAGCACAGATCCAACTTTTTCGACTCCGATATCGATGCCGATACTTGGGCTTTGGGTATCGGCAGATCCAGAGCACGGATCCGAAACTGGCAAAAGTCTGGAAACACAAATACTCCTCCATACCCTATTTCCCTTTTTCCATACTTAACCTAGAAATTACTAAAATCAAATTCCAGAACTGCTTTTAGGATATGCTCTCTTTGAATAGAAAAAATCCCAGATTTAATAGCTAAGCATATTTACAGTACAAACCTTGTCAGTGAACTATGAAGGCAAAATATGTTAACATGACTATGTAAGGTAGTTGGTAGCATAACAGTTGAGGCATTCGTCCTGTGATCGGAAGGTCATGGGTTCGAATCCTGGACCGGTAAAAGGTACCACTGAGGTACTCATGAGCAAGGTACCGTCCCCAAGCACTGTCCATGTCAGCTGCCCACTGCTCCATCATGGATGGGCCAAATGCAGAGGTCACATTTCTTTGTGGTGCACTGTGTGCTGTGTTCACAATGACAAATAATCACAATCTTACAATGGATCAGGTCCAATAATCAACACAATAATCAACTGCAGCACATTGCATAAGACAAAAAAAGCAGATCTCTCGGACATAAAACCGCAGACACATCACTGTTCGTTAATCACAACTGAGGTTAAATATTTGATTAATCGTGATATTGATTTCCGCTCATATCAACCAGCCCTACTCTCGGCTCTTAAGAAAGTAGGGCAGAAAAATGAAATGGTTTTTATAAAAGGGAAGAAAGGAAAAAGTCTATTTGTCCAAACTCTCCTCTTCTCTTTTGAGTCACACTACAGATGGCAGGCGTCCAGGGCCAGAGAGGCTAACCTTAGAAAAACACACTGCTCTGAAAGAATGTGACCACGGTCAAGGCTCACCGGAGTCTCACAGCCTCGACACTGCACAGAAGAGAAGGGGGGAAGAGAGAGAGAGAAAGAGAAAATGCAAACAAATGCATTTTCAACCTCCCTCCACTTCTCAAGGTCTCAAATACCAGACACTAAAATTACATGGGGGATGGCAGCGTGGAGATTTTATAGACTCTTTTGGCTCATTTCCTCAGTATGGAGACAATTAAAGGAGAAAACAAAAGGTCCATCATTGAAGTAACAACGCCACAGAAAAATGACTTCATACTTTTGTCAGGATTTGCGGTGGTGACTGGAAAAAAGGCGAGTTTAGTTCTGACCTTTAAGTTATTTATGGAACTTTTGAGTTATGACCGAAAGAACTGTATCTCCCACTTTCACTTGAGTGAAATAAATGTATTGGTAGTGAAAAGAAATGAAATTGTTTCGTTAAAGGGAATCAGTGTAGATATGACACACACCGCGAATGTCTCTTTGTCTCAGTCCTGTGCGCCACATTACATTTTCAAGGTATATATTAACTTCATGGTTAACCACGCGTCTCGCTCCAGTAACTGGGTGTTGCACTTGTCACTGAAGAAACGAAAAGCATTTACTAGACCAATGAAGGCTAGTCTTTATTTACACATTCCATCCTTACACCGCTAAATTGCACTCATTCATGAACTGCATTGTTACGCTTGGCGCAACCGCAAAAATGCTCAACCCTAAAGAAGACAGAAGTAGGGCTGCAGCTATCAATTGCTGTAATTGTTTATTAAAATAGTTGGCAACTAATTAACTAAATGTTTGCTTGTTTATGTCATTATGTTGCTCATGTCAACACACCGTTACGCACGTTGGCGCTTCGTTTCAAATAAACAACATTTAAATCAGCAGTGTGACACAAGAGTAATATGATCTTGGCATGATGTGAAATGAAACGATACAACTGATAATATTTAATGTTTTCAAGTGATTATTTGTCATTGTGAAAACATCACAGAACAGCACAGCACAGCATACAGTGCACCACAATGAATGTGAGCTCTTCATTTGACCCATCTGTATATGCAGCAGTGGACAGCTTTTTGGTGGGGAACAGTACTTCGCTCATGAGTACCTCTGTGGTACCTTACAGTCTTTACAGGACTTGAACTTGCAACCTTCTGATCACAGTGCCAACTCCCTAACCATTACGCTATCAACCGCCCCTTAGACAAAAAAAGAGAGGTGAAAATAAACTGCATAGTTATCTTGCATTGGCTTAGCTAAACTAGATGTGGTGGGAAAGCAAGCAGAGATCACGATCAAAATCTTTCTCTACAACGTTAATCTGAATCAAATCAAGCGAAAATACAAACTCTAGTGGTTAGGGCTCTCGCCTTGAGACCAACAGGTCATGGGTTCGAATCCTGCCTCCAGCACTACATCATTGGCTTCCTGAGCAAAACCCTTAACCCCAAGTTGCTCACAGGGAGACTGTACCTGAAATTGGGGAATGGAAGTTGCTCTGGATATGTGCTAAATGCTGTAAATGTAATGACTTATGTAAAATCGTAAATAAAATGGTGTATATATCTGAATCATTGGAAACATTAAAAAATGAGATTTAAACGCATCTTTAAACTTAAATCTAATCATGTAATAAAAGATTTGTCATATCTTATATGGATACTTTTCTTTAGTTGGGCCAAAATAAATGTTAGTTGCAACCTCGACAAAAGACGGGAGCCCTAAATATAGAGGTTTGCAACCAGGAACCAGTTAAAGTCCTCTATTGAATATCTCCACTGAAGGCAAATCAGTTGTCTAACCACCTGTGAAATCCACAGGATGTCCCCCAACAGCGGTCAGTCACACAAGTTTGGACTGTGGTTTGAAAACAAAAAGAAGGAGACCGACAAAGAAGTCTGCTTTTCCTGTTCTCCCTTCCTCTGTCTCTAATTCCAACTGCTTTATACTTAACAGTGAGAAACTTAAAGTGGCACTTAAAAGAGAAATCTGTTTAATGCATGCCCACAGCTCATATGGCACGGCTTTGCTTAAAAGGCCTCCATGTGCTTTCATTCATTGTTAGCCAAATGTCTGAACATCGTAAAGTGTTAATCTGATTCCAGGAAAATCATTATTTCATATTATACATTTGATTCAGCCACAGCCGGCTGATGCTCATGACTCGTTAGTGACTCATTAAAACTCGCTTGTACAATTCCAGGTGTGTCTTGATGGATGAAATATAAGGGACATTAATCAATACATGACTTGACCTTCCGTTATGCTCTGTTCTTACATCAATTTCACATATGCATTCCTTTTTTATTTGAGCCAGCTTCAAGCTGACTCTCTGAAAGGTTTTGCAAGGAACAAAAATCAAGTTCTGACACAGAACTTTCCCTGACACTGCTCCCAAAATATTTGCACACTGCAAAACAGACATCCCTACATCGAGGAGTCATATTAAAAGAATGAATGGACAGAATTTCATCATAAGGAACAGACCTCAGACTTGACTCAGGCCTGTAGCTGTAAAGTCCTGAGGCTGCAATTACAGTTGAGCTATGGAAAGACCTTCCATTTTAGCTATAAAAACATTACTGATCGCTGTACTCGTTAAACTGTCTGGCAGATTTTTATTGCTTTTGTCTCTGGACTTGTTGCAGATTTGATTTGTTTAGGCTGCTTGTGTCACCTTTTTAGAGGAAGGATTAAGCAGGTGCTGATGGCATTGAGAACTTAAATTAAATGTGCAGAAATATGGATATACGTTCTTGAAATGTAATAGAAGAACAGAACAAGTTGGAGAAAAAATAAAAGGTTTAGACAGATTAGATAAATGAGTACAGGACCATTTCAGTATCAAATGATCAAAAACGTGATTTTAGGGTGAAACGCAAGTTAAAGTATGAGAGTCAGGCAAAAGAGGACTTGGTAAACGTTTGAAACAGACAGAGGAGGTGTGTGAAAGAGAAAAAAATTGTTCTTACCTACAAAAATGGTGTAAAAGTGCTATTTTTCCACGATGTCACAACTTTACTTTCGCCGTTTCGCCAAATGACAGTTTTCCACTTAAAGGTCTAATCCTACAGCACCGAGTCGTGAAGCGTGTCTGAAGCGCCAGGCTCTTCGTCCGCAGCCTAAATGAAGTGTGTGTTACTGAGTGATAGCGTTCAGCTCCATACCACACACACACACACACTAAACACACACACACCCTTAGACACACACTACACACACACACACACACACACACAGACCAAGGAAGCGCGTGAGTAACAAGTTCCCGCCCCGGTGGAAAAAATTCTTCTGAGCAACAGTCGCACAAAGACGAGAGAATAAACCCAGTGAAAAAAAGTGTGAAACTCACTCAATATTTTCATCTTTTAGGTCTTTAGTGAGAGTTCCGTACTTTAATAACATGGATGAAAACTTTCTAGAATCCACAGGCTGCTCCTACCTGTTACTGACCCTGAAAACGACTTCTTCTTCGCTTTATTCTTTGGGAAAACCGCTGTAGAAGTCACGTTATTACATAAAATCACGTAGCTGGATAAAGAGATGATGAATCCTTATTTTATTAAGCTTAGCTATTCTTTTGTGGTTTATATTGTAGAGTGAGATTTTTAAAGTTAGGAATGCGTGAAACTGGCCAGTTTTAAATTAAATCTCCTATTTATTAGCCAGTTTATTATTAGATCGCATAATAGCCTGTGAACCTCTGCAATAAAAGCAGAATGTATCGTCACAGGGTTAATGAATGAATTACTTTTTTTTTTTTATTATTATTGTCATCTAAACGATATATACACTCTTAGAAAAGATGTGTTACAATGGACACAAACTGTATCAAATTCTTACACATTAATGGGTTAGTTTTGGGACGAGATTTCTTGTGTTAATTTTTAACACATTCACTGTGTTAACACTTTTGACACAGTGAAAGTGTCAGGAAAGGTAACACCAAGATGTGTAAACATGTATAATATTAACACACGCGCTGTCTTTAGTTACACATATTGTGCTGGATGCTGTGAATAAATGAACATATGTGTAAAAGATCTGACTTTTTCCAACACTGTTTTATTAAACATTACCACAAAGAAGGCACATAGAATATACATATATAAAAAGACTATAAAACATAAACTCTAAACTATACAGCAGGTAGAAAATGTTGTAGGATTTAATAGAATGCTTGATAGTCTATATGGCTTTAAAAAGAACTTAGTTCTTCGTTTATTCATTTGTTTGTTCATTCAGTCATTCAGTTTCTTGTAAGGGAGTTAAACGATGCTCATGATCTCTTAAATGACTGCTATGTTTGGTATTTAAACTGCATTGGCTGTTATTCATCAAAGTACCAGAGAGAGAGAGAGAGAGAGAACGAGAGAGCAAGAGACTCCATTGTGACCTTCTGCCCCCTCTCTCACTCTTTAAATTATAAACTCTAATTTTACACACTGTGGTTTAAGCTTCTTGGGCCTGCAGTAAGCAACAAATTAAAGGACAAATGTTGCCTTCTCCATTGTCACATGATGAGGGAAGGATCAGATGCTTTTTTGCTTTCTTACCAAAACACATGAATCAGTGCCAGTGAGAAATTGTTTCATAAATACTGTAAGTGTATAAATATATAATAAATAAAAGCTGTTTGTTTAAAGAGGAAAGCTCATGGGAATGGCACTGAGAGGTTAACTCTGAAGTCTAAAGTCTAAAGTTCTTATAATGAGAAAATGGGGACCTTGTGCTATACACTGAATGTGATTAATTTCTTCAGACACTCAATTATGATATTACTGGGATTTTAAATGATGCACCATTAGAGTGCTCATGGCAGCCTACTGCTTGGTATATATCTACAAACTTCAGATGCTAACGATATGTGAAACTACTGATTTCAGCAAAGAAGCATGTCCAGAACATGTGTTGCTTGTTAGCTATGCAATCACTGACCTGGAGTTCAGCCACCTGTGAGACAATGACTGGTGTCTTATGAATAACCCCAGTGACTTTAAAAGCACGCTTTGAAAGAACCTCAAGGAGCAAAGTAGAAGTGTCATGAATCTTACTAACGTCAAGGTGCTCTCATTGTGGTGAAGAAAACACATAATCAGTTGGTCACTGTCATCGCGTTTACACTACTAGTCAATCATTTTTGCACAGGTTTGTAGAATATTCGTATTTATTTTGTAAGCTGTAGATTTTTTTAATTCATCTTCTCCGGAAAGTTGTTGTATAAAAGGAATACATAACATGGAAGGAGTAATTTAACCATTCGATCGGGCAGCAGACTCATTGTTTGGCCGTTCTTTATGCAACAAGACAATGACCACAAAACATTTGACATACAGTGAGCATACAGTAAATTTATTTATTAGCAAAGAAAACTGCCTGTATTTTTTGGGGGTCCAAACACGAAGTGCTTATGGACCTCTCTTGTAATTGTTCTGCTTCTTATTATTTTCTCCAATAAGAGTCATTGTGATAGTTGGATGCTTACTGCATCAGCTGCTTTTTGAGACTTTTGTGTGGACCCCGCAAATTGCCGCTTACAGCTATATTTAATAAATATTATCATACATAAATAAAATTCAGTGTATACACATACTTTTGGCTTGAAGTGTATATCCATAGTCCAAGATGCCGTCCTAACCTGCTATTACCTTGCCCACTTCATTATAATGAAGAGTTTTAAAAGCCTTATCACACTGTGCTTTAGCAAAACATGTTGTCCATCTACATCAGTCCAGCATTCAACACTGTCACATCCCTAACCTCAAGACACTAGACCTCAATCAACAAGCTTTACAATCGGAATGCAATCTGTCAAATTTGAATGTCTCATTTCCGTTGAGTTGACTTTGAACCCTGTTGTGCTTGGTTCTCTACACCTTCTTAACACACAGCTGTATTACACCACATGACTCAGACATTGTCATCAGTTACAATGAACACACTCCCGCTGTGGGCCTCTTTACTGACAAATGAAGAAGAAGCCAACGGCAACAGACAGAGTAAAGATAATAGTTAACTTCAGGAGAGCGGATGGGGTGTGTGCTCCTTTAATCATCAGTGGAACTCATGCGGAAACACTTACCAGTTTGGAGTTATCTGTAGGGCTTATCTCTTAACCAGTTGCATAATGGAGGGATGGAGAGACTGTGTGTAAATCACAATCACAATTTTCCTCAATTCAGTGGACAGCTTAATGTCAGCCACCATCACAAATTCATCACAAATACAATTTTGAATGAATTTACTTCAGCCAGGGATTAATATGAGAAAAGATCATTAATTCATTCATTATCTGAAGCACTTAATCCCAATTAGGGTCACAGGGACTGGAGCCTACCCCTGGACTGTGGGTGCGAGGCAGGAAGAAACCCTGGGCGGGCAGCGCCAACAAGCTCCACACAAAAAGGCCCTTCGGCCGAGCCCAGGATCAAATCCAGAACCGCCACGCTGTGAGGTGGCAGCACTAATTACTGCACCACCGTGCCTCCCTCTCAGAGCAACTTTCATTCCCTAATTTCAGTCTTCCTGGGGCAACTTCGGCTTATGAGTTTTGCACAATGATAGTAGTGCAAGAGGTAAGATTCAAATCTATGACCTCTTGGTCCAGAAGTGAGTGTCCTAACCACTACACCACATCACCCTTGACCTTTGTCATGCTTGCCCATCTTTATTCTTCCCACATCACATATCATCTTCAGGGACAAAAAATTCACTTGCTGCCTAATATATGCCACTCATATATCAGCAGCAAAAATCATAGATGGGCTGGCGACAGACATGCCTTTTAGTTATATGTGCAAAGGTTTTAGGCAGGTGTGAAAGAATGCTGTAAACAAAGAATGCTTTCAAAAATGGAAGTGTTATTCATTTATTTTCATCAATCAACAAAATGCAGCGAATGAACAAAAGAGAAATCTAAATCAAATCAATATTTGGTGTGACCACCCTTTGCCTTCAAAACAGCATCAATTCTTCTAGATACACACAGTTTTTGAAGGAACTCGGCTGGTAGGTTGTTCCAAACATCTTGGAGAACTAACCACAGATCTATAATCCTATAATCCTACAAAATAATATAATGACTACAAAATAATAGAATGACTATAATCCTACAAAATCCCTGACTTTGTGCAAGTGTACCTATAAGAATTGATGCTGGTTTGAAGGCAAAAGGTAGTAACACCAAATATTGGTTTGATTTAGATTTTTCTTTTGTTCGCTCGCTTTGCATTTTGTAAATTGATAAAAATAAACAATCATTATTAATATTTCTGAAAGCATTCTTTGTTTACAGCATTTTTTCACACCTGCCTAAAACTTTTGCACAGTACTGTACTAAGTTCTTCAACAGTTAAAGGTCCCATATTATGAAAAAAAATCACTTTCAGAGCTCATGTGCTTAAACGAACCGTTTAGATTTCTCCCCTACTTCTACATCACATTAGGGGACATTTGAATAACTCCACCCTCCTAATTGAGAAGCTCCGCCCACCAGGTAGAACAGCTAGCGCTTCCTGATCCGCCATGTTTTCTCACAAGCGCTAGAGTAGGAATCACAATGAAGAAGTATACAGGCAGAGTGTTGTGTTGAACGTGTATGGCTGTGTGGATGGTCTGTTAGCAGCAGCCGTGTGGATTATTTTCATGTGAGGTAAACTCTCGCCGTGCTGTCTACACTACACCCAGTTCTGGAGTGTGGGGCGTGGCCAGCAGCGACTCATTTGCATTTAGGAATACTAATGAGAAACAGCCAGTTCTGAAAGGGACTGAAATAGAGGAGTAAAAAGCAGATGAAAATGCCTAATCTGAGGGTTATTTACAGCAAACTACTTCAGAGACATGTTTAGTGGAGCTCATAGACCTATTTTGACTTGTAAAAAGGGTATAATATGAAACCTATAAATATAATAGGTTAGAATTTAAAGAATGAACTTCTAAGTCATTACATTTACTGAAACGCACTGATTGTCCCATAAAACCAACGCTGCAGGGCATAACTGTTTGAGGATTATGAGGTACCTAGGAATGGACCCCTTTGGGGGAACATGCACCTTGAATGACCTTGATTTTACGGAAAGCACCAAAATGTGCAACTTGTTTAATCCTTCCATGGAAACATTCCCTGCTGACACAGAGAAAATCCCCGAGAGTCATTCCAGGTTTGTGAATGCTGAATTTCCTACAAACTGTTGGTCCTGTCACACTGCATTACTCATCTCCTGGAATTGTACGTCCTACATCTGAAGATTTGGGTCCACGACTAAAAGAACAGAACTGCTTTTGTGTGTTCTGTTAAACATGATGTGTTGACAAAAGTAGAAATCTGAATAGCTGGAGTGGCAGAATTTTTGTCCCAGAAGCCTGTGATGTTAGTGATGTTAGGGACAGTTGGTAGTGTCAGGGAGCTGCCCACCGGTTCAAGTCCCGGACCGGTGCGGTGCGGTAAAGGTACCACTGAGGTATTTGTGAGCAAGGTACCATCCCCAAGCACTGGTCCCTTGGACGGGTCTAATGCAGAGGTCACATTTCCTTGTGGTGCAATGTGTATTGTGTTCACAATAAGAAATAATCACTCTTTTATTTACCAGTCCTTCCAGCATTTCGCAGGCCTTTTTTTGCGGCCGAAAATGCCTGATTTTGTGGCAGCGTTTAAAAAAAATTGAGATCATTTGTTTTTAGGCGTTTGGTTGCAATAAGGTTGCGGGAGCAAGTAACAGTTGTGGAAAAATGTTTGATTTTGTCACCATTTATAATGATTCTTTAATAATTATTTAAGATGAAGGGAACAAAATCACTATTATTTTTATTAACCATTAATCATTTAGTTATTTTTGAAGGTAAATGTGAGGCATTTTTATCACACACGTTTCCTGCGTCTTCTAAACGTAACAGGGAAGTGAGTTCGCTGACGTATGTCACGTGGCGTGTAGGCATGGCAAAGGAGGCTTTGGCACCAATGCAAACTTCTTTTATTTACAAGCAAAAATAAAACAGGCTCGATGGCCACAAACAAAAACTGAAGCATCTTCAAACATTAACTAGAACAAATGCAAACACTCAACAGACTGATTAAACTAAAAAAATACTTAACACTAAACCAACAGATGAAAAGAACTGGGCTAACTGCAGTAGGGAACTAAACCGGGACCAATGAAGCAAACATATCAAGAAACTAGGAAGTAACCAATAATTAAGCTGACCAACCAATATTTACACTAATAAACCAGATTACCAGAACTCAGGGGCAGGACAAAGGGAGTTGACAGACATAGCATGCTAGACAGACAGGACAGGACAAGACAGGACAGGGGTGACCTCTGGTGGGAGGCTGGAGCAATGGTCAGTGGAAACCATGACAACGTGTAGCTCAACATTTTGCGGAAAGCGACAATGATTGGTGAACAATTGGTCAAAAAATTGTCACAAATGTTGCAATCGCAACATCGCGAAATTCTAGAGAGTCTGATTTACACTCACTTCAGCTGTAGCAAGTGTAGAAAAATGGCACAATACAGTATAAACTGCATAAAGGGCAAATATCACACTAACCCATGCGGATAAAGCCGACAGCATAACGTATGTGAAATTGAGCTTGCTCTCAGCGCAAATTACATGTGATTATAAGCCATCACATAAACCATCACCATATTGATGATAACGGTCTTTACCCACTGGGTTGGGGGCAAGAGAGCGTTACCGCGGCTGGGCCAGACATTCCTGCGCTCTGAGCTCAGCTACTACCCAGTAACATTATATCACTTGTGTTATTTTCACAGCCCTGCATTAACCAAACCCAACAGCAATATATCTGTCAAACCAAGGCATTTCATACGCCCCGTCCCATCGCAAAACCAATGACCCTGTGCCCTGTCATTTTACCATGTGCCCTCCATTAAACGCTTTGTTTATTTCAACTTTCCAGGATAAAAATCAGCGGAGCGTACATATTGATGGAAAAATTCAGTCAAAATTTCAGCCTTAATCTGTATGCTGATGGCAGAGGAATCCACCCCACTCCTCCACCCCCCCACCCCTAAACCTTGGGTTCATCAAAACCAACTATGACATAATATGGAAAAAGTGACCCCTTTCAGGGTTTCTTTCACCACAAAACATTCTGCATGCTGTGCAGATCTCACACTTATACAACAAAATTCTTTCAAGTATGCGAAAGCTTTCTCTGGAAAAGAGAAGTGTGTAGACATGGAGATGAGTTTTATTACAATATTCTTCTTTTTCTGCTCCATGTCTGAGTTTACACATAATTGCTGTGTCATCCATCCATCGTCTTGAACATACACGTTAAGAGAATGACTAGCTCGGGAGGGAAGTTTATGAATTTCATTCATTCATTCATTTATTCATTATCCGAACTGCTTAATCCCAACCGGAGCCTATCCTGGAAACTATGGGTGGGCATCAATCCTCTTTTAATGTTCACTCTTTGTGGGCAGTTGGTAGCGTAACATAGGGAGTTGGCACTGTGATTGAAAGGTTGTTGGTTTAAGACTGGTAAAGGTACCACTGAGGCACTCATAAACAAGGTACACTGCTCTCAAGGTGCTGCCTATGTCAACTGGTGACATGGTGGTGCACTTTGTGTCATGCTGTGTTCACAATGACAAATTATCACTCCCTTAAATTCACAGAATAAAAATAGGCCTCCTGTTCAGTAGGGGTGTTGAAATTAATCATATAATTGATACATTGTCATGCAGACGTGGATGATGCTGCATTGATGCAAAGGCAGACCATAATCGATTATAATGGAGGTTTTCAACCGGCATTGCATGTGGTCCGCGACACATGGTCCAATGAGTGTTAGAGAATGAGCAAGAAAGTGAGAGCTGTTTTAGTATATTTTTTTGTTTTCCTACAGTTCAAACTTTGTTTTTTCCATTTTGTTCCTTGGAATGAGTGAGTAATAAATACCATGAAAATCATGCAGGTGTCTGTCATCACCAGAGTCCATCTCAGATGCTTCTCACTTGGACGCATGGAAGCTGTCTGCCTGGACTCTAGAGTCCCGTTTGGGCCAGGGGACATGGAAAAAAAGCCATAGTGGAAAAAACAAAACATATTATCTGTTAGTGTTAACCAATCTCTTTGGCAGATGTAGGCCTTCATTATTGTGACCGAAGTGATTCGCAGTGTCAACACTGCAGCCAGGACGTATAAACTCCGTTGCTCGGCACACTGCGTTTGTTATGGAGCTTTTCCCTGAGCTCCGGCTTATGCAACACGGTTGATAAAGTAAATTCCATTGATCGATGCCACTGATCACATGGCCATATAAAGGGAAGAAGGTGCTGGAATGAGCCTCTGTCCTGCGGAGGTGCAGGCCAGGGGAAGAGAGGATGAAATCCAAATATGTGTCACAATAAGAAAAATTACATTTTTAAATATATAGCTCCACTTTCCATATGTGAAAACTGTTATTCTCAAACAGACCTCAAAGGGTCTCTAAAAGTGATCTAAAAAGACTAAATGCACAGAGAAAGTTTATGCATACGTTTATGGGGTCTTGCTTAAACTATAAGCGTGTAAATATTATAGTCCACGGCTGTGGGATAGTTTTCCACCTTATGTTAGAGCCTCCCTTAACATCTCTTCTAGTAAATGTAGTTGTAAAACCTATTTTTATTCTTGGGTTTTTGAGACAACTTTGCTATATCCGTATGCAACAGTTACTTAATTTCTTTTTATTTCATTTTATTAGATTTTTTCAACGTATGCACTGTTTTGTTCAGCACTTTGCTAAAGTGTATTTTAAAAACGTGCTTTCTAAATACATTTTACTCACTTACTTACTTACTCTGCATGGAAGACGCTGCCCCCTGCTGCTGAGATTATGCAAGTAACGATATTTAGATTTAAATGTAGAGGTAAATTTCAGTTTTCAGAAAAAGTATTAAATATAGACTCTTGCATTGCTTGGTATATGTTTCAACAAAAATAAAAGGCAACATAACTATACTTTTTAAAATCTCATGTACTGGGTTAACTTGGTGTTATGAATCCGGAACTTCGAACAATCGAACGATCAAACAAACAAACAAACAAGGAAAAAGAAAGAAAGAAAGAAAGAAAGAATAAATAAATAAATAAATACGCAGATCTTGTGGTCAAGATTCACTTTTTTTTTTGTTTCAATTCTTCTTTTATTAAAGTCTTCATTAATACGTAGTTAGAAATGCACCCGGCTTCTTTCTGTATCAATTAAAACTGAAATTTACAAGCAGATTAAATTCTTCTTCTTCTTCTTCTTCTTCTTCTTCTTCTTCTTCTTCTTCTTCTTATTATTATTATTATTATTATTGTTGTTATTATGTACTCTCCTGTTTATTTCGCCGTATAATGTAGGTTTAGATTAATTTTTAAATAATTTATTTTTCCTGTTGTCGAATCTGCTGGTTACAAACACCAGTTTGCTGCTCCAACATTGTCCACGTGGGTGCTGTGCGCCGGTTAGCAGTAGCGCGTTTAGCAGAGAGACGAACAGAAAGAGAGATAAATAAACACCATGTCTTCATTCAGAAAAGCGCTGAAATCCAAACAGCGGGATCACAAAGAGCGATCTCAGGTAATGTGTGTTTTAACAGTCGCGGTGCGTTTGTTTTGGTCGGTTTTGAGAACCAGAAATCGGGGCTAATGCTAGATGGCTAACAGCGGGTAACATTTCACATTCAGTCAAAATGCAGTTAAATGTGTTTTAACAGGAATATACAGTATTTGCTTTATATACATATTTAGATAAACATATTGACTGTTTAGATGCTGTAATCGCTTTATTTTTGGCCAATTTTGACCACATTTGGTCACGTAGGACAGCACTGTTAGCTACACCGTGAGTTAACAGAGAACCATCTTCTACATTTGCCCGTAACTTTGGTAAATGTTGACCGATTTCTTAAAAATTAAAACAAAATAAAATAAAAAATCACTGTTTAATCAGAATTTAGTTAACAGCATTGCAAAATATAATTGCACATTTGCAAGTATATTCAACTGATTATATTGCACCTCATAACTTAAACTTTTAGCTACGATATCTGTTATTCAGTCACACCAAAACCATTCAAACTCTGGATTATTGAGATGTAGAGTTATTATACTTCATTTAATTTATCTTGTGTTTTTAATACTGTTTTTAATGTTTGTCCTCCATGTGCAGCTGCAACAAAAAGCAGTTTCCATCAGGATCAGGAGGTTTTTCTGATTCTGATTGTGAAAACACTCGCCATATTAATGATAAATGACAGTTTTAACAGTGAATAATGCAATGCCATCGTTCTAATAAATCACCAAAGTCATCAAAAACGATCAAAGAATGTTCAAAATGCCCCCTTTTGGAGCCACTTTGTGTTGCATGAATGTTTGAGTATTTTGATTAAATATTTCATAACTATCTGTAGTAGAATTTACAGCTATAAAGCTAATTTGAACCGATGCACTGCACTCACACCTCCCTTTCTACACGAACAGACCAAAAAAATCCTCTAGTCAGTTTAAAGATAAAAAAAAATTAATCCACGTTTAATGCACAAAAGTGCATTCCAGTATTGTAATCATATTTTCCCCCTCCACTTGACTGTTGTTGCAATTTATATACACATATTTTTGAATACCACACGCAAGAAAACTTATACATACATATTTATACGTACATATTTTTCTGCTTCTAGTTTAGACCATGAAGATACTGTTTATTTTTAATACAGCATATTTTAATAGAATATTCAAAAGTTTTGAATATCCACATAAACCTGCTGCAGATCAAAAAGACATTACAGTATTGTTATTATATTCTTTGTTACACTTGAGTGCTGTTGCAATATTTGCACCTATTATTGAATACCTATTATTTTCTCCTTCTAGTCATGAATAATAGATGTATATTACTCTTACTTTATGTGCATATTACTGTTACCTTAAATGTAAAGATTTACATTATAGATGACATGTTTAGCATTATTTACAACGTTTAATGAAGCGAAAAGTCTCTCAGGCTCTGAATGAAGCTTAAAATCTTTATTTGTTTTGTTCCCCTGTAGCCTGGATTCAGAAAACATTTGGGCCTCTTGGAGAAGAAGAAGGACTACAAACTCCGTGCAGAGTGAGAAAACACTTAACACACTTGTTTTAACTGACTGGTGTTTTACCAGCCAATGAAATTTGCTGATTTTATTGGTTGATAAAAGTCAGTTACGGATAATTCAGTACCATTGTATATTACAGATGTTAAAGCCTTAGCAAGCTTAAAATTGCAGGTTGTTGAGGCTCCAGTGTCATAAAAACATATCAATCTGCCTTGATGAGAGTGCTGTATGTAAGCACTAATGCAGCTCGATGTATGCTTTTCTTCAGTTGTGGGATATGTTTCAGCAGATTGATTAGTGTAATTTGTTTTGGACTAACACTTATCTAATGCAAATTTTGGTGCTTGCTTTTTCAATGTAGTGACTACCATCGCAAGCAGAAAACCATTAATGCCTTACGGAAGAAGGCACTGGACAAGAACCCAGATGAGTTTTATTATAAAATGATAAACACTCAATTACAGGTAAAGTTTATGTTCTCACTTTTACTTCTATGAAAAGTTATTTCTTGTGATAGCTAGTGCACATAGTAATATGTACTAACACTGTAATAGAGGCGTTCCTGTCATTTAAACCTGTTTATTAAAAAGGCATTAAGTTCCTAAGAAATTGTATCACTGTTAGGATGGAGAGCACGTAATTAAAAAAGACAGAGAGATAACGGAGGAGCAGAAGAAAATCATGAGGACTCAGGACATCCGATATGTGGAAATGAAGAGAGTGGCAGAGGCAAAGGTGGGCGAAGATCTCATCACTAACAACTCAACACACCTAATATTAAGGAATTGGTATTTTTAAGGGTGTATATTAAAAGATTTTACACTTGAAAATGAGTCTTGTACATTTTACAGAAAATTGAACGGTTGAAGTCTGAACTGCATCTCCTAGACGCAGAGGGTAAACAGAGTAATGAGCACACCTTCTTTGTTAACACCAAGAAACAAGGTAAAAATACAAACTCTTAAAAACACACACACACACACACACACACGGCTTGCCACTAAATGGGTCTGAGCTGTTAGAATTCAATGGGTGGAACGAAACTGAAGCAGACTTTATTTCTCTTCCAGTGGAGGATTTTGATCTGGCCAGTCACCTGAACACAGTGCCTGAGTTACTGGACAGAAAGTATAACAGACCAACGCTGGACACACTGAAGAACAAGAGCATTGTGGGAGATATGGAGCCACAAACACTAAGGGTTGGGAATCATTCATTCATTCATTCATTTTTTGTTTAATCCACATTGGGGTCACAGTGACCAGAGCCTTGGGCAGGCACCAACCGCAAGGCACACACACTCCACAAACACACACAAGGAGAGTGACACAGAAAGGTCCCACGTCCAAACTGGGGGTCAAACCCCAGGACCTTCTTGCTGTGAGGCGACCACTAAACACTGCGCCACCGTGCCACCTGGGTTGGGAATTATGCCTTATATTAAACTTTCCACTCCCAATACCTGGGTATGAATGCTGTTATATTTTGACAAGGAGCATGAAATTTGTTGTATCCTAAAATCATTATTGCCATATGATGTTATTCATATTTTCATGACATTTGCTAATAAAGTCCCTTTGGAACACACTACAGGTTCTGGCAAAGAAGAGGGAAAGTCAGTATCGAATGCTGTCTGAACGGATCGACCGAGAGAAAAAGATGTTTGTCATCACTCAGAAAATCCAGACACGCAAAGACCTTCAAGTAAGGCTGGCAATGATTCACTCACTTTGGAAATGTCTAACGTTTATTTGTTTTGCATGAGTTATCGTTAATAAAGCTCTCCCCTGGCCTAACACCAGCATTATCCATTATCATTAACAGGACAAGAATAAAAAAGTGAGAGTGCGGAAAGAGACGGCGACTGCTCCCGCTATCTACCGATTTGATGCCAAAAGGAAAAAATAAAGGTCTCAGCTCCTGTATGCAAAGTATCAAAATGAGACGTGCTTATGATGAAGCACCGGATGCAAACTGGCCAAGTCGAATCAAGCGACTGGAAATCTGATTTTTGGAAACCTGACCCACTCTTGACTACATGCAGGGAGCGTTTCAGTAATTTATATTTGTTTTTTCTACAATAGCTGCTGTTTTGTTTGCTCATTCTATTAATATGTTCTGTATATATGCAAATAGATTTATGGTTGTGACTGTTCTGAAATAAATTTTGTAGCAAAATCCTGATGTTCCTGAAATCCTTGATCGGTGCCAGTAGGTGGCAGTATTACACCTCTCTAACATGTTAAACATGGACTTAACAGGCTGCTTTCCCGTCTTCTTGCTGGTTGTAAAGATTTGTAAGAATCTAATCTTATTGCTCGTGTCAAATTCGAAGTCACTGATTTTAATGAACTACTTTTTTATGACTTGGAGGCACAGGAGGCTTTCTGCATCATTTTTTTTTTTCTGTTGAAAATAATCCAGATTTAAGCGCACATGCCTCCCAGTGTTTGAGCATTACACGCTTGGAAATAAATAATTTGTGCTTGTAGAGAAGATGAGCTGTAATATTATAACTGATAGTCACTGACATTTTTTCATCCATTTTTAAAAAGTATTAGTTTTTTTCCTTTCTAAATTATGCATAACACCATAAATTAGTGGGGTTTTATGCCAGCTCACATTTGAGTTAAACCTCTGTAACTACATGTTTTTGGTAATGACGTGTAAGATTTAAGTGCTGAACTTCTAGTTCATGGTTGATTTTGTGCGACCCATTGCCTTTACACGTAAACCATTTAGCAGATGATATTTTCCAGACTGACTTCTGTTTACATCGATAGTCTGTCTGGAGTTACTTCTTGTTAATGCTTGTGCTCAAGGAGCCAGGTAGTTTTTGATAGGTATGAACCGACTTTGAACCCACAACCTCTTACCTTTCTATTGATCCATCACCTTTACGCCACCCCCATTTCAATGATACATTTTCTATCAGCGTGTTAGATTATGATGTATCTATTTGTCTTAATTGTATGTATTTTTTATATATATAAGAGGCTGAATTTTTGGTTGACAGATTCAAGCGATGGGTAGAGTCCATTAGGCAGCAAAACATTACTGACCACTGGCAGCTGATACTTGAATAACAATATTGCATCAATCACCAATATTAAGGTTTTCTTAAATTTGTAAATTTGTCATTGAGTAAAAAAGTCATTCAAATAGTATAGTAATATGGTGTACAACCGAAGAACTGAATATATTTGTAGAGTGTTCTTCAGCAGTTCAGCAGGAACAATGCTTAGAAACTGTTAAATTAGTAAACAATTAGATCCTGGTGAAAAGAAGTGCGTAAGTGGGCTTTAAGAACAAATTTATTCAGTCAGATATATGTATACACAATTGTTTTACATATACTTATATCTCACTGAATAAATTTATTTACTCTATCTACTTCTCTATATATATCCACTGTACCTACTGTCATGTTTGCCTAGATATACGCTACCAGTCAAAAGTTTGGACACACCTTCCCATTCCCATATCATGACTATTTACATGTATGGAATTCTGTAGTAAACAAAAAGTGTGAAATAATCCAGAACATGTTTTATATCTTATATTTTTCTTGAAAATAACCACCCTTTGCTTTGAATCACTGCTTTGCACACTCTTGGCATTCTCTGGATGAGCTTCATGAGGTAGTCACCTGAAATGGTTTTCCAACAGTCTTGAAGGAGTTCCCACAGATGCTGAGCACTTGTTGGCCTTTTGCCTTCACTCTGCGGTCCATCTCATCCCAAACCATCTCGACTGGGTTTGGTCAGGTGACCGTGGAGGCCAGGCATGTGGCGCAGCACTCCATCGCTCTCCTTCTGGGTCAAATAGCCCTTATACAGTTCATTCATAGTTTTGATGCCTTGAAACGTTGAATGGGAAGGTGTGTCCAAACTTTTGACTGGTAGTGTATATAATAGAAACATTAAAAAATTGGCGTAGTCTCTAGATGTGTCAGGGTCCAGCTCTCTGGATCTCCATTTATTTGTAATGTAGATAAGTTTGTAATCGTAAGTGTATTACTCTGAGTGTGTGTGTGTGTCATGTTTTTTATGCATTGTGGGGACCTTTTTGGGCCTTTTGTCCCCTAAAATCACTTTTGTTGATTTTTTTATGACTTTGTTGGAACATTTGAGAAACTAAAAGAGGTAAAAGATGGTTACTGAGGTTAAAATTATGGTTAGGGTCAGCTGTAGATTATATACATCTAGTCATTATAAGTCTGTGGAATGTCCACACAAAGATGGTTTGTGTGTGTGTGTGTGTGTGTGTGTGAGAAGCATGTTAGAAGACCAGTGCTTGCTTGGCAGGCTGTAGTCCCGCATCTCGTCCCCTCGTCTCTTCAGCATAGTCTTGATTGATCGAGGTGCTGGCAGCGGCTTCGCCATGGCCTCATCCCATCAGCTACTCCGGGTCTAGAGGAGGGCAAGAGGCGGCCATGGAGGAAATGTCACCGTCCTGAAAGAGGAGATGAGAGGCAAGGCCTGAACCCGAACCTGAACTCGAACCCGGACTGGGACTGGCTCCGCCCTGTCAATGCTGACCGGCCGCCGGCAAACCAGAGCTGGGGGAGCTACTTTTACGCGATAGCTTTTCAAGCCACAAGCTACTTATGATTAAAGTTAGCTAAGCAACAGCCAAGCTACTATTTTAATATAATTACTTCTGCAAGCTACAAACGTGGATAACTGTCAAACTATTTTGTGAACATACAAAATTTTTGGGGTTCTGGCAAACGTATTTACATGGTCTCATATTTTTTCTATGGAAATTAGGTTTGTAGCAAACTTGAGGTGGACTTTGTAAACTTGCTTGAAAACTTATGCACCGCAAGCAAGTTTGACACTAAATGTTGACTGCGGTGGCGCAGTGGATAGCGATGCCGCCTCCCGGCGAAGGTCCTGGGTTTGAACCTCGGGGACGGCTATAGGGTCTTTCTGTGTGGAGTTTGCATGCTCTCCCTGTGTTTGTGGGTTTTCTCCAGGTGCTCCGGTTTCCTCCCACAGTCAAAAGCATGCTCTATAGGTTATTGGTGACTGTATATTGGCCCCGTAAGGTGTGAATGTGTGTGTGAGTGTGTGTGCCCTGCAGTGTTTTGACGCCTGCCCAGGGTTGTTCTCCGCCTTGCGCCCGTAAGTTTCCGGGATAGGTTTCGGTTGCCCCGCGACCCCAGTTGGAGATAAGCGGTTCAGATAATGAATGAATGAGTTTGCCATTACTGCCAAATAGTTTTGGCAAAATCTTACTTAGCTTTGATGGCTTACGCCAAATGTGCATGTTCTTTGGTTTCGCCTTTTAGAGTCGTACATTTTTATAAATACAGCCACAGATTCTTGCTTCCATTTTGGCCAAGGTGGACTCCATCCTCCGACTCCATCTTACAACTGCCAAGAGAGTACGCTGTGGCGCAATGCTGGTGCACTACATGGAATAACAGCCTGTTCAGCACCAAGCAGAAACATCTGGTAAATAAAATACCCATCTTTTATAAAAAGTAGTTAAGTGGAAGTGAGTGTAACTACTTGTCCCAGCACTGGCAGCAAATGAAAGCGTAAAATCCGTGTATGCATCTGCGTAGCAGTGTATTTTCCCATTTCAGCTGACTGACAGAGGCTCCGGCGTGATATTACTTTGGCTTTCATGACACCATATTGACCTTGTGTGTTTGCTCGGATTTCTACCCAGAGATAGTGTGACGGCCCCTGATGGTTGTGCGTATGTTTGTGTGTGTGTGTGTGTGTGATGTGTGCGTACGTCAATGTGGACACGGGAGGGAGGCGTCGATTGGGCCGCGTGCGCAGTTTCCGCACCGCTTCCGCCCATCACTACACAGTCGGCCCCTTTCTGTTCAATCCCAAGCCACCACTTTCATTCACCGACAGGGCCGGAGCGTGTGATGGAAGGAGGGGGTTTAGGGAGAAGAGGGGTATGTTGAGTGACTAAGATTTTTAAAGATATAGATTAGAATCCTCTCATTGTTTCCAAATGTTCTGCCCATTTGGTGACTGATCAAAAACCCTCTGGCTTCCTTTTCTTTCCCCTTTGGGCCCTTTCTTGGAGATTTGTTAGGGCTTTTTGTCTGAAAACGGCTGATTGTGGCCTGTGAGGAAGCGACTGCAATGTAATCTGATGAAACCAAAGTGAGAGAAAAGAAAAATAAGGTTTGGCTTTCTTAGTTTTTGCTGATGTAAAAGGCGTCCTTTTATCTGCCGGTTTATTTGTTCTTCATTATTGTCTAACGACGCCGTTTTTTCTTTTTTGTTTTTTGGTCGTGGAGGTAGTGCACTGAGTAGAGGTATCACTGGTACTCACCAGGCAGTGAGTCTCAAGCACTGCTCTGATTTGCTGCCAAATAAGCTGCCCTGCTCCTTCATGTGGACTCCTTTAAATTAAATGCAGAAATGCACATTTAGTTGGGGTACTCTGTGTGTGCTGTGCTTTGTGGTGTGTTCTAATGACAAATAAGACTCATTTAAATTGGTTTGAAAAATCAACAAAAAATCAGGAGAGATACACAACTAAGCAGTTTACTAAGCAGAATTGGTACAAAATTATTCAAAGAACAAATTAGATGGGTAAAAAGTAAAAAAGAAAAGGTGTAAAAGGTATTTTATACACAATAAAATAAGCTTATAAATTACAACTAAAGTATATTTAAATAATTTTAATTAGGAAGATAAACAAAAAGCGGAGGTGTCAAAAATACACATTAAGTCACTCACGTATATAGACCACATGTGATACTCTGGTAAAAGTTGTAGTATTGACTCGACTTCTTTACTCGAGTTAAAGTGAAAAGTACAGGCTCTAAAACATACTTCAAGTATATGAAAGTATTGATTCCCTTTGTATTTTTTTTGAGCAAAGCTGGCGGAACTCAATGTCCAAGTGTGATGTCGGCATAAGCACAGAAAAAATAAACCCACATGAATACATAAAGCTGCATTGTTCATTACCATCATTATACCATCTCTCGCTTTATCATGTCTACCGTGTTGTGCGTCATGTGTAAAGATGAATACACCAATGGGATTGTCTTTTTTGTGTGTGTTTACTACGTTTTAAGCCTCAACCAATCCTTCAAGTTGTCTGGATGGCGCGCGTTATTGATATGGAACAGGTAAAATGCAGGGCAAAAATAGCTTCAGCAAGCATCATTTAAATTAAATCAAATAGGAAATGCGCCAGGGAACTTACAGTTTGAGAAATCTAAGTAAATACAGATATTCGCCGCAAAAAAATCGTGTAGTAAAAGTTAAAAGTTGGCACAAAATAAATAGTCAAAAGTTAACTTACAGATACCCGAAACTCTGCTTAAGTACAGTAACCAAAGTATTTGTACTTTGTTACTTCTCTTCAATAAGATAGAATTAGAAGCTACCGAAATTGGCAGTAATAAATGTCGTAGACATTGTGAAAAATTGAAATCATATCATAGCAGACTTCAAATCTCCGTCTGGTTTAATCAATGTGATATCGCATCGTGATGAAACTGTGTCCTGAGGGGAGACTCGGCGAACCCCAAAACGCGGAGAGGGAGGTGTTGGAGAGCCCGTCGGGGATCGAGGTGTGGGCGATTCCACCCCTCAGTGTTTTTGCATGTTTTTGGGCTGCGTTCAGGCAGAAATTAGCCTTCAAGCCCAGCAGTGAGTCACCGGATCAGGGCTGGAGTTGAGCTGCTGGTAGAAGCAGAGCTAATGGGCCTTGTCACAACTGACAGGCATTAGGCTGAGATAGTGCTCCGTTCTCCTTAGGGAAGAAAAAGCAATCCTTGATAGTTTGTCATAAACTCTTTGCCCTAAAAATATGTCTTTGCCTTCTAAAATTAGCATGTTTTGGGTGAAACCGAGATGGCGGTGGCGGTTACTGCACCTCGTAGTTGCTTCCCAAATACATTGCTTCCGTCTAGCAGTCGTCACAATTTGGCCAAAGTCAGAGTCGGCCAAATGCTTGCAGTTGTCCATTTTTTATTCTTTTGGTGTATCAACTTATCAATATTTAAAGCATTTAAAAACAGATATTTATCTCAATAAAAAGCTAAACAACGCTAAAAGAAATGAGTATTAACTCAAATTTAGACATATGTAAAAAAACCCAACACATTATTAAAGATATTCCCAGTTTTTGAGAAACTTGGCATCAAAATTCAATCATTTCAATCAAAGTTAAAGTCCCATCTCACCAAAATATATATTTTAACATATGTAGTGAGCGGTGTATCATATTACTAAACACAACAGTGCATGATTTGGGACAGAGCCAGCGCTAGATTTATCAGGGAAAAGGAGGAAAGTACAGTTCCAGGTCATCTGAGGAAGACCCGACCTTAATTATTTGATCTGTAAAGAGAACCCTTATATATCAGCCAAAAAGTTATGTAGATTTTATTACAGGTTTCTTAATGTTTGTCCCCCAACTGTACTTTTCACTATTAAAGATACCAACATGAAGTGCAAATTTTTAGAATTATGTAAAATGAACACAATAAATTTTTACTTATTCCCAAATCACTTTTTAAAACACAAATTAAATACTCACCTTCAGTATGAGCAAAATAAGTATTTTAATCAATTAAGTGGATCCCAAAATCAATAACACAAGCACTTAAAGTGAATCCCAAAATATTTTACATTTAACCAACAGTTAGAGTCTTTACGTCCATAAATTTACATCTCGCATACACTTCTCAACAAAGAACAATTCAACTTATGTCCACTATATATTTAATTGTTTATACATCTTTCTACAGGAAATGACATTTTCATTCTGTACCTTATTTAGTTTAGGATTTAACTATTTAGGTTTTTGTTGTAACATAACAAGCTACGTATTATTTTTTTAAATATGCAGAAATATAACCAGTGTTACTTCACTTACATCCCTATGCTTCTCACTGTGCAATTATGATGGACTGCATTTCCACTTATGCAGATTGTTTATGTAGCACCTGAACACCTTTACAGTTGGACTGATATTCATGGGAATTCTCTGGATTCTCCCCACCTGTTCCCCAGAGACTGGCTGAAGCCAGCAGTAATAGACTTATCAAATGGTGCAGGGCTTGTTAATGAACTCAATTCACGATCACCTGTTCCTCGTTTGTCAGCAATGGAGCAGACATGCTTTACTGCTTATATTTTATAGACTCTACATCTGTGGCTTTTTGTCAAGATCATTCAACATTAAATCATTAACTGATGACATAAGGATGGAGTGGAGATGGTCTAGTGGTTAGGATGCTCACCTTTGGACCAAGAGGTCATGGGATCAAATCCTACCTCCAGCACTACCTCCAGCACATCATCATCATTGGGTGATCCCACGTTGCTCCAAAGAGGCTGTTCCTGAAATTAGGAAACAAAACTTGCTCTGGAGGGGGCAGCATGGTGGTCTGCGATGGTGAGCACTGTCCTGGGTTCGACCCTCCAGGTTAGGAGGAATGTTTCTTGGCATGGGTTTGTATACTACCATTTGTCGCGTGGTTTTTCCCACAGTCCAATAGCATGCAGTGTAGGTTGATTGGTTACTCTCAATTGCCCCTACGAGAACGACAGGCGCCTTGACGGAGACCACCACTGAGCGGAATGCCAACACACCCGCGCCACCCGCAGGGCCAATTCAAGTCTGGAGTGCTTACCTTTATTGCATGCGTTTGGACTGTGGGAGAGGCCCTAGCGGAAACCCCACGCCACCACAAGGAGAGCATGCAGGCGCTCCCATGAAAAGGCCCTACAGCAGCAAAAGCTGGAGATCAAACCGGGACCTTCTGCAGCAGAGGCGGCAGCGCTAACCACTGTGCCCGTGCCTACCACCTAAACTAGAACAATGAATGCTTGCAAATAAAGGAAGTTAAATTCACATTAAGCTGCCAAGATCTGATCTAGTAATTAGAGGTCGTTGTAGCGAAGACCTGAAGATGTTCTACCATCTGGACACCACGTGTGTTCTAAGTGACCGTGTTGGTGATCATTAAATTTGGGATTTACATTCATGCCCTTCAGCAGACACGCTTATCCAGAGCGACTTCCATTTCCTAATTACAGGGACAGTCTCTCTGAGAAACCAGCAGGCTTCAGGGCCTTGCTCCGGGACCCAATGGTGGCAGTGCTGGAGGTAAGATTTGAGCAGCACAACCCCTCATGGTCCCAGGCGGGCATCCTAACCACTAGTCCACCGACACCACAGCTGGATAGCAGATAAAACGGAACCACCTTTGCACCCTGAGCAACTCCTTATCCCCAAAGTTGGTCCAGAAAAAAAATATTACCGTAATTAGGGAATGGAAGTTGGTCTCCATTAGAGCGTCTTCGCAATGACATTTTCTGGAAACCAGTTCTAACAGATGAAGTAGCACAGTTCATTTCAAGCACTTGATACTGGTCTGGCCTGGATCATTCCCAAAACGGTGACCCCTCGGCAGCGCCCCCCACCTCCGTTTTATGTGGCTGCTTCTTGAGGATGAAGGTCTCGTCACCGCACCTGAGACCTCCAGGAGTTAGGACGGTTACCTTCAACTCACCTCAAAAGGCCACCTTCATCAGAGAGGTTCTCACCGGCGCTAATCGATTCCCCCAATTACAGAGGAGAGAGAGCAGAGCGAGGAAGGAGGGAGGAGTAGAGGAGGAGGAAGAGGTGAGAAGGCTCTTTAGGGGAGGGGGGGGTCGTTCTGGGGGAGGTGAGCACCTCATATCTGGCCCTCTTAGCTGGTTTGTGGCACGTCGCTCAGCTTTTGAAGTAGACGACTGCAGAGAGAGACCAGGAGGGGGTTTGTCTCAGAGCCAGGGGGAAGACGTCTGAAGGAAAATCTTTACAACTCAGAACGTGGCGTGTGTGTGTGTGAGAGGATGTGTGTGTGTGTGTTCACTTATGTTTAAAGGGAGTTTTGAGACCTGTTTGTCCCCTAAAAGATAAGTGGATTTTTTATGGTTTGCCTTGACATTTTTGGTATGTGAGGACCGGTCCACATAATTTTCCTTTTATTTGAAAACCTTAGAGGTAAAAAGATTTGGTTTTTGGCTACTGAGGTTAATGTTAGGGTTAGAGTGAGGCGTGGCCAACCATTATCATTACATCAAGTCATTCTACAGGGAGTCAGTGGGAAGTAGCTCACAAAGATGGTAATAATACATGAGTGTGTCTTGGTGTATAGGTGTAGTAGAAAGAGAGAGAGAGTGAGGGTGGGATCACAAAAACCCTTTAAGTGCCACTAATGAGCCAAGAGGCTGGTTGGAAAGAAACATGAATTGATTAAATTTGCATGGGAGTCTAAATCATGGCAAGGCCTCCTCCCCAGCCTGGGTTTGTTCTTCCTCCACCTCCTCCTCCCCTTCCCCTTCCTTTTCCTCCCCAGGGAGTGACAGGACAGGACGGGAGTGACGGGGTGGGACGGGGCGAGCCGTGATGCTTGCTGGCCAGTGTAAATCAAAAGTTACATCATATCTGATTTGTGAGCCCTCACAGCCAAAACCAGTAAACATGCATAAAATTTTCAAGTGGTTAATATGTTTCATGAAAGGGCTCAATCAAGCTTCAAAATGATACCACCATCGAATGAATGGGGCGACATATGACTCAGATATCAACATTCAAAATTAGGGTTTTCTCCTGTCACGCCAAGTGAGAAACGGAAATCTGCCTTTGAAATCGACTATCGACATGCTCACAGACACTTAATGCGATGGCGGCTACGTTGCATTCTGATTGCTTGCATTCAGCCACCGCGGATAGCCTACCTGCGTTAGAGTTAACTGAACTCGGGGAGGCAGGCCAGTTCTGGAGAAATACCTTCCGCTAGTCAGCGAGTGGATTTAGCGTAAATATTGAAGTAGAGCGGTCAAAACAGAAACTTTTAACCTGCTGGAATTGAATTCCTCACCTCAAGAAAGTCACGTTTTTAGGATGGAAAGGGTAAGTTTTTCAGCCAAATTTATTCACAACAGTACAGTATAGACCTTCCACTGTTTCAAAACACTAAAAACAAAAAATCCAAAATTTTACCCCACGCAACACGTGATCGTGTGGGTTTTCTCCGGGTGCTCCAGTTTCATCCCACAGTCCATGCACTATAGGTTAATTTTTGACTCTTAATTGGCCCTGTAAGGTGTGAGTGAGTGTGTGTTTGTGTGAGTGTGTGTGTTGGCACCTGCCCAGAGTTGGTCCCCGTCTTGCGCCCGTAAGGTCCTCTGATAGGCTCCAGTTCCTGCTGCGACCCTGTTTGGAATTCAGCGGTTTGGATAATGAATGAGTGAATTCTATTGGTCAGTCATCAGGTTGGATGACTTTTAGAAATATTAACCAATGAAGTATTAAAAACGAGACTTTTGACAAGGCAGAGTTCATATATTTAGAATTTCCTGAAAAGTAACCGTTTTGACAAAGTGACGATATGCTGATTTAACATCAGTTACATTCATATCAAATTACAAAAAGCAATAAAAATATATAGAGACATTTGTACTTGAGTTCAACCAATATTTCCTAACCGAGCGCGTTTTTTCCGTTGAGACAGGTAAAACCAGAGCGCTTTATCGGTGCTTGTTGTTGCTAAGTTACGAAAAGCGTAAACGAGCACTCCTGCGTTCGTTCCTTTTTCATGTAAACATTGTAATGTGTTCCTGAGAGTCGTGAAGGTGCTTAGCGCTCTGAACGCTGAAGCTCACAGGATTTGTATTAAATAGTTATGTTTAACGAGGTTTTTCTTGAAGTTTGACGTATTACTTGCCACAGTTCTGCATTTTGCGTGGTAAATGTCGCACGTTGCGCTGTCTGCGTCGATTTTAGTAAAGTGCACTCACACAGTCGAATGCTTTCGGCTTGTCGACATGTTTTTAGATATCAGCGCAGTTTCTTCACGCATGCGCTTTCTTCCTCTATCTATCAAAAAATATCAATTTTTATCCTATTGCTGCTGTAAATGTAAACTGCATTGAAACGCTGAGATAACTGTTGATTAATTTAAGCCTTTAACCCAGTTCTCTATGACCGTGCGCACCGCTGCTGACGAGTGTGTGAATGTACCGAAATTTGGCACTGTTTGATTTTACGTGAACCGATACCTGCTAGTACCGACATCATTCGGTCGGTACCTTTAAAAGTACCACTCGGTAAGCAACCCTAATATCAGCAGAAGTAAAAACATTGTAAACTGAATCGATATCGTATCGTGATGAAACTTGTGATTAACACATCCTGGGGTCTGTCTTTGTATCCGGGCATAAACAATGTCTGTCTTTCTTACAATTCACACACACACACACCGTTCAGCCCGACTGAGCTGGATAAACAGCTGTATGGAGTCTGTCTGGTTTTAATAAGGTTGTTGATTGTTTGCTGTTGTGATTGTTTACTCTCTTAATTTTGTCTTTTCCTCTTTTTCTTTTCCTAGCGCTCATTCTCTCTCTCTCTCTCTCTCTCTCTCTTTCTCTCTCCCTCAGACTGGTCGTAGAGGCTGGGTGTGATTGCGCTAATCAGATCGCTCTGTTAATCAGAGTGCGTTCGTCAGTGTCCTGATGAGCGGTCCTACCCTGATTGTAACGTGGTGTCTCTGTCTCAGCAGCAACCCCTCCTTTTTTCACACACCTTCCCTCCTTCCCTTCTTCCCTCCCGAATGCCATCGGATTCGAATGCCACCACCAGTAGAAACATTTGGAGAGATCACCACTGGGCAGCTTTGAATTGACTTTAAGGTCTTGACTGTTTTGGAAAAGACGTCCTTTTTTTTACTTTCTTCACTTGTTTGTCGTTCTTTTTTCCCCTCTTCTTTTCAACGAGACGTCCAAGCGCTATTGCTAGGATGGCGGACTCATCAGCCAAGTACCTAGCAGGGCTGATACAAATTAATTAACCTAATTAGAGGCTGTGATTGCGGGCGTGATTGTGGGGGTTTGGGGGAGGAGGGATGGAGGGATAAAGGGAGGGAGGGAGGGAGGCTGTGCTGGCAGCTATGGCGGAGGCGGTAACGAGCCGGGAGGTATGGGAGAGGAGCCAGAACGCTCTGCATGGCTAATGAGCTACGACTAAAACCCCCCACCTTACTCCAGCTTCCCTCGTTCCCACTCTCACAATCTCATTTCGTTTCTGTCTCAGCATCGTCTGTTCATCACTCTTTCAAGCTTTGAGGTCTTTTCTGTTACCCCTCCAGTTGCTGAAATCTTCACTTTGCCCTTCTTCTTGTTCTTCAACTGCTCTTGTACCCGTTTTGCTTTTTAAATCTGCTTCAGTTCATTTGAGGCCAAAAAAGGTGTTCAAGGTGAAGCAGTTCTAGTCAGCTCTAGATTTAGTCAGAATTCAGTCAAAACTCTCAAGACTTCATTGGTCAGTTTAGCAGAAATCGTTCAGTGTGATTTTATACATCTTCATGCAGGAGGGGTTTGAAACCAGGAATGTGTCAAAATGTTGGGAATATAATAATAAAAAAAAAAAAACAGGAGGAAGTTGGATTTATAACTTGAATTCCTGAAGTCACATTGTCTAATATAGTGTAACAGTCTTGAATGTGAAATAAAATCTGATGCTACTGTCAAAGATCTTTTCTTTCTTTCTTTCTTTCTTTCTTTCTTTCAGTTTGTTCAATGCTTAGCAGAAATTCTTGTTGATTCTTGTTCTTTTCTATAGTAGTCTTTCTTTCTTTGTTTCTTTCATTCTTTATTCTTTCTCTCTCTTTCTTTTATTGTGTTTAATGTTTATCAGAAATTCTTGTTCATTCTTGTTCTTTTCTATAGCAGTCTTTCTTTCCTTCTTTCTTTTTTCTTTCTTTCTCTTTCAATTTTTTTCTCTTTCTTTCTTTCTCTGCTGCCCATTTTCTACTCTCTCTAATGTTCAGAGGATATTTATTTCGTTCTTCTTGGTTTTCTTCCAATTGTTCTCTAATGCTCAATAGAAATTCACATTCTTATACTGCTCTGTATTGATCTCTTTTCTTTCTTTATTTTCCTCTACTTTTTTATTCACATTCTTTAACTCTCAAATGTTCAGCAGAAACTCATGTTGATCTTTCTGCTCTTCCTCAAATTGTTATTTCTTTCTTTCTTTACATTTTTTTTTTACCTAAAAGCTTTCCACATGGAAAAGATTGATATAAATTTGAAATAATTCATTCAGATTTTTTGTCTGAATAACTAATCATGTCTGAATATCAAACTGATGTCTTATAGGACATAAATGTTGCACATGTTGCATATATATATATAACATATACAAATATTGGAGACCTTTAAAAAAAATCCCATATATATTCAATGTGGGATTGTTTATGTATGAATGGGATCAAAATCATATAAGAAAAATTAAAACATACAGGTTTTTCTTTCATTTGAATCTCTCCATCAACCAGAATGACACACACACACACACACACTCTCGAGTGCTCACACACATGCAGGAAGAGCAATATTTAAATTGCTTGCTATTTGTATTGGACACAGAACAAAGATATTCTGAACAGCGAAGCAAAATGGCGTTTCTTGCCTGTATCAGCACTTCTAATGATCCTAATGAGTTGGAGGAGAAGGACTCGGAGCATTATCTTTAAAAAAGAAAAAAGATCCCCAGAAGCACTGTTCCTCCGTTACCTCCATGTAGAACCACAATCCGTGTTCAAGTGAAACTCCAGAAGCTCGGCTCGGTTCAGCGCTTTGCTGGTGTGAAGTTTCTCTCCTCTCCTTCAGAAACCTGCTGCTTAGGGCTGGAGAATTTAAACATCAGCACATTCACTGCATTTCTGGTGAAACTGAACCCAGATCTGTATAAAGCAGAACCCTAATATCAGTTACCATCTTTAGAAAGAATTCATCAGAACAGCGCTAATTATGTAATTTAAAAGTGTGACAAAACATTCATCAATAATGAGCTAAAAACACACCTTTGAAAATAAAGATTAAATATTTTTTTGTTTTAACTTGTGAACATTTGTAATACATCTACTTTGTCCAAATATTTAAGCAATGCAGCCCTGTGATTGGTTGGATTGATGGATGACCTGCGGACAAATCAATTAATAACAGGTGGATTGCTTAAATATTGGGGCAAACAACCTAGATGCAGCCCGGCCATTGGTTGCATTCTGTCTGCACACATCCCTCAGTCAATCCAGCCAATCAAAGGGCAGCATTGGTTAAAAATTTGTACAGACAAACAAGATGCAGCCCTGTGATTGGTTGGATTCTATTATACATGCGTCCCTCAAACAATCCAACCAATAATAGGGCTGCATTCAGCTTGCATCCTGTCCCAATTTTTAAGCAATACAGCTCTCTGATTGGTTGGATTGTTTGACAGATTGGTGCAGATGGAATCTCTGCCGTACAGATATAATGAAATATAAATAATAAATATCATCATGGATTCAGTAAAAGATGGTTAAATTCCTGGAATTCAACGGAATGCAACACAAAATGTAGTGTATTTGTGACTCTGCACGGCAAAACCAGTCGCTTGTCGCAACGGAGGTTTCCGAGAAAAACGAGCGTGGGGTAAAATTTTGGATTTTTTGTTTTTAGTGTTTTGAAACAGTGGAAGGTCTATACTGTACTGTTGTGAATAAATTTGGCTGAAAAACTTACCCTTTCCATCCTAAAAACGTGACTTTCTTGAGGTGAGGAATTCAATTCCAGCAGAATGTTAAAAGTTTGTGTTTTGACCGCTCTACTTCAATATTTACGGTAAATCCACTCGTTGACTAGCGTGAAGATATTTCTCTGGATATTTCTCAGAGTTCAGTTAACCTAACGCAGGTAGGATATCCATGTGGCTGTGAATGCAGCGTAGGCTACCGTAAATACAAACGTAGCCGCGACCGCACCAAGTGTCTGTGAGTGCTACGTCGATAGTCAACTTCGACGGCAGATTTCTCCGTTTCTCACTTGGCGTGACAGGAGAAACCCGACTCCTTTGAATGTTGATATCTCAGTCATATGTCGTCCGATTCATTCCATATAGGCATCATTTTGAAATTGACACAAGTCAATTTTGAAAATGTGCGACAAGTGACTGGTTTTACCGTGCAGAGTCACATTTGTGGAACAGGAAGCAACACTATGATGACTAAAAAGTGCAACTACTTTTTCATTGACAAACTAGACTAAAACTACGAAGAACAGAAATGACTCAAATGTGACCCTGAATAACAAACATTTTCATCTGAAGACTCTGATTAAAACTAAGTTGTTCTTAATAATGGCAACAAATAATAAAAGTGTGGGTTGATCATTTTGAGCATTGAGGTCTTCACCCTGTTGGCCAGTTTTGTTTTTGTAAGCAGCCCGTTCCTCTGTAATTTATGTCCACGTAATAAGTGCTGAAACTGCAAGAATGGTTTTAGGATGATTGGGGTGTTGTTGGAAATTCAGTTGATTTTTTTTTTAAGCAACATGAACCAACTTTTCCACTGTCAGCCAACACTCATTTGTAAATTCAGCATTGAATTTTTTGTGTGCAACAGCGACAAAGCATCATCATGAAACAATCACTGGAAACACTTCAAATATCAAGTACTTGTACCGTTAATGACATCTTCCCAACTTACATTTCTTTAATAAAATGACAAAATAAAACGGGATGCGACTGCCCTGTTAGATGATTTCATTTTCACAATTGATCGAAATTGTGTTGAGACATACAATTTCCTCTCAACCAGCGATCATGATCTAAATAAAGCAGTTTAAGTGTGACAATTATGGAAGGCCCCCTCTTTCTCTTGCTCTCTTGGAGATAAGCAGTGTGCTGTGACAGGAAGAAAGCAAATAAAGCTTAAGGATTCTTCTCTCATTTAGCGGTCACACTTACGCTTTAATTAAGCCGAGAGCGATTCCCCGGCAATGAGTCGATGCTATCTAGGGGGGTGAAGAGGGGCAGTCGGGGCACAGGGCGAGACAAGGGGGGCAGGGAGGGGGGGTGTAGTGTGGGGAAGATCGGCCTCGGACCTGTAAGTGCTTACTTACGCTCGAGTCTGTGTGTTTGTGTGTGTGTGTGTGTGTGTGTGTGTTCGTGTGTGTGTGTATAGCCTCGGCATTGCTCTCAGAGCTAAACAGCTGTAGAGCGGCCGCTATCAGATATTTATAAGAGGCTCATGAATATGGATGGCTGGCGAGATGGGACTGATGTTTGTCCTCTAAGAGGGGATGAAAGGAGAATGCGCTCTTCTCCCACAGAGAGCCAGTCAGGGCCGCTTGGAGACGAAGTGGGGAGGGAGAGAGGGAGGGAATGAGGGAGTCAGGGAGGGAGGTGTACAGGAGAGAATGTTACGACGGAGCCGAGAAAATGCTCCCCAAGCTCTTGGGCCACATGGTCTTTGTCATTTCATTGAGCTGCATAGTTTTAAAGAGCATCATTAGCCAGGTTTCCATCCAAGGAGTTTTTTCGAAAAAATATTTAGCGCTTCAAATTTTTTACCGATATAGCTGATGGAAATGCAAATTATCGATAAAATTTTGTAAATGTCGACATAATATTTTTCCGTTTAACTTTAGCGCATAACTTCTATATCGATACTTCAGATGTCGCAAAAACTACTTTGCAAACACTTTTTGTCAGAAAAAAAGGGCTTTAACGCAAATAAATGTGTCACATGATACATTTTCACCACGTGCACCACGTCGGCCGTGTCATTCTAAAATGTTGCAGCCAGAGATTTTCTGTGAAGTATCTCTCCACCACCTCCTCCCAGAAGGTCTTATTCCGTGGTCTCTTCCATACCCGTAGGTTTCGTCGCACTGGGGTACTTTCTTCGAGCTCTAGGGCTATCAGACAAGCAACTGCTTCATTCTGCTGTCGTCTTCGGATATTTTGTACAATTCCAATTACTTGTGAAACTGAAATAACAGTAAGCTGGCAAATTTCAAAAAACTGTCTGAATAATCTCTCCATCACTTTGTTTCTTTGTTTAGCGGAGGGGGGTGTCACGTGGAAAACAAAAGGTAGATAATTTGCGACATACACAAAATTATGTATGGAAACGGCTCAAGGGCAGATTTTTTTTGCGATACACCAAAACCTATGCGACAGTTCGTTTTGGGGGGATGACGTCATCACGCACACCATTTTATCGATAAAAAGCCAGTTGGATGGAAACAGACTGGAGACAGCAAATTTCGCACATTTTTTTAACGCACATTCTGTTTGTCGATAACAAAACGTCGCAAAAAACTGGATGGAAACTTGGCTACTGACATCATTTAAATATATTGATTTTCTGCCATCATATTATGGTCTGCTTTAAGGGTGTCGTCATTCACAGAAGTTAAATCGCATGTGAAAAAGGAAGCAGTTTTTCAGGAAAAGAGTAAAGTCAGTCAACAAAAATTGAGGACAAAGTGGATCTTTCTGTTACACACACTAGCTAAGGTGGCAGATGTCACTTTCTGTAATTTTTGTTAAACTTCGTTTTATGTGTTTGTCTTTGTTTTGTTTCAATAAGGTAGATTTAGGGTTGTGTTTGTTTTTTTCTTTTATCATTTCTTTGCTCTTTCTCTAGTAATGTAGGGTTGTTACTCTCTATACTGCCTTACAGTGTAAATAAATCTTGTGGAATGGCATTTAGGGTACAGCCTTCCCTCTATATTCATACTACATATTCCATGTGAAAGTGAAAGCGTGTGACTATTTGTCATTGTGAACGCACCACAGCATAGCTCAAAGTGCACCACAACGATATGTGACTTCTGCGTTTGACAGATCCGTGAAGGGGCAGTGCCCGGAGAGCAGTGCTTGGGGGCAGTACCTTGCTCATGAGTACCTCACCGGTACCTTTACCGGTCCGAAATTTGAACCGTCGACCTTCTGATCAAGAGGCAAATGGCCCAACCATTATGACACCAACTGCCCCGATGTTTGACGTGTAACAATTAGAAACGATGTTTTTATTATTTATTTTATCAAAACTGTAATTCTTTGTGAGTATTAAAAGAGGGACATCTGTAGACTTGCCCATAATTTTGGCAAACGCCGACCAACATTCTTTCAATGTTGCTGAAAAAGTGATCATTATTTTTCCACCGCACCTTAAATGTGTAGCTACAATACCTTGGAAAACTAAAAAACTGTTAAAACTGAGTGATAATTTGCCATTGTGAACACACCACAGCACAGCACACAGTGCACCACAACCAAATCTGCATTTGACCCATCAGTGAAGGAACAGTGGGCAGCTTTTCTGGCAGTGCTTGGCGACTTGCTCATGGGTAGCTCAGTGGTACCTTTACCGGTCTGAGATTTTGAACCTGTGGGTCAACTCGCTAAACATTACGCTGCTCAAAAGAATTGTTAAAAAATTGTCTGGAGGAAAACATGATTGATGACATGATTGACCAGTGGTGTTGGCGAATTTGTTTGTAACATTCTTCGTAGCTTGTAATTGCATGTCATCTAGAAAATGTTTGTCACCTGTCATAATTTTATGACTGTTCAGTATATTTTTACACATTCTTTTCTTATTGAACACCCCCCAAAAAGAGGTATGAACTGAATTACACCCCTAATACTATGCAAAGTATAACATTTTAAAGGTGTTTATTTTATATATGTGACCCGATCTGCCGTAATGAGTCGGAAGTCGGCATTCTATTTATTTAGATACGGGCCGATTATGTTGACAAACATCAAAAATATCGATTTTTCTTTTTTGGTCTTATATGAAAGAAAAAGTCTTCAAAATTAATCTGGTCTCCAAAAAAGAAAAATCGCTATTTTTGTGATGTTTTTCAACATAATCGGCCCGTATCTAAATAAACAGAACGCCGACTTCCGACTCATTACGGCAGAGTGGGTCACATGCATTTTTGCATTTTTCCTAAATTTTTCTTATACAAGTACGGTATGAATTCAATGTCATATAAGAAGTGATTTGTGACTTGCTCCAACAAGGAGAGGAGAGTATTAAATGTAGAGTAAATGTACGCTACGATTCTGCGATTGCCGCTAGTTGTTGGGACGAGAGCAGTTGAAGTAGCTGAAGCGAGCTCGGCAGGCTCAGGGTCATTTTCGGAGCGGTCAGAGGAGGCTGTACAGCATGTGACCTGCACCTCTCATCACCATGTCTTCAGCTAATCCATTATGATAAATTGCTCAGAGCCGAGCTACCTAAACTCGCATTAATAGTTGCCAATTTCCATAATTGCAACATTTTAATATGGTTAATAGGCCGACGTGACCTTGCCCGTCCGCTTGGCAGGTACGCGAGAGCGCCGGAGCCGAGACATGTGGACTGGCCATATTTCCAGCAGTTAATGGCAAAAACCACGTAAATTCACGTCAGTGCAAGCGCTCTGGCCCATGTTGGGGAAGCTGCTTTTAAACGGTAGCTTTTCAAACTGCATCTGATCAAACGTAGCAAAGCTGGTCAGTTGGTGGTGTAACGGTCACGGCATTCACTCCATCGTCAGAAGGTCGCCGTAACAATTCTTCTTCATATACATCTTACTGCCTTTCATTCCTGTTTTTCCTTTCTTTGTTTCTTTCTTTTTTATTCCTTTTCCCTTTTTCTTTCTTTTATTTCTTTTTCCTTCTTTCTTTCCCCTTTCTTCTTTCTTTCTTTTTTCCCTTTCTTTCTTTCACCCTGTCATTATTTTCTTTTTCTTTCATTTCTTTTTTTTTCTTCCTTTCCTTTTTCCTTCTTTCTGTCTTTTTCCTTTTTTCTTACTTTCTTTTCTTTCTTTACTTTATTTTTCTTCTTTCTTTTTTTTTTGCTTCTTTCTGTCTTTTTCCTTTTTTCTTTCTGTCTTTTTCCTTTTTTCTTTCTTTCTTTCCTTTTCTTTCTTTCATTCTGTCATTCTTTATTCTTTCCTTTTTCTTTCTTGCATTTATTTTTCTTCTTTCTTTCTTTTTTCTCATTTCTTCTTCTTTGTCTGTTCAACAGAGATTCTTATTGTTTTTCTCCCCATATATCGTTTTTCTTTCTTTTACTCTCTAGTGCTCAACAGAAATTCACATTCTTCTCTTCTTACTTACTTACGCACACACGTACACAGGAGTCACACAGCCCCGTGCTGGAGGTTTTGACCGTGTAACCCGTGAGATCCCTGCCGTCCCCCAGGCCTATTTGGTTGAGTGCAGGAGAGTTGAAGTGGCTCAGTGATAAACGCCAGCGTGGGCATGAGGTTGGCGTAGGGCAGAGGGAGGGGGCACAGAATTTGAAAAATGCACCCCTAAAGACCAGAGGGGTCGACTTTTTGGTTTTCCAGGCCTTTGTGGAGTGGACAAATGCGCCCCGACGCCGGACAATAATGTTTTTTATGGGACTCTAAATTTTGAGAAGAAGCGGCTCTTTGTGGGAGCAAGACGGACAACACGTGGCCTTCTTTCTTCTGCTTTCTATCATGTTCATTCTTCTGCTCTCTCCATCGCTCAGCACAGACTCATGCTGTTCTTCCCCATGTTTATAACAGTGCATGCAGAGCAGCTCAAATGCAGCCTTTATTTCCACAAGGTTTCTGCACAGATCAACCCCGTGAAACAGGTACAGTTCCAAACCAGTAAAGACCGTCCCAGAGACAAACAAACCCAAACCGCATGGACTTAGAGTATAATCCATACAAACGGAACGGGGACAGTACACGAGAGACAGAGCAGGAGAACACGCAGTACACAGTTCATTACTTCAGTGGGAAACAACTAGACCAATGCTGGGCGTCAGGACTGGGTTAAAACTCAGGTAAATCTGATGTAGTTCTGGAGCTGGAGTCTCGACCAGGCTGTTCCTCTGGAGAAGGAGACTCCACCTGGACCTGGACTACACTGCTCTATACTGTCCTTTTATTACCTTCTTTCTTTCCTTTTTCTTTCTTTTCATTTTCCATTTTCTTTCTTCCTTCTTCCTTCGTATTTTCTTTTCTTTCTTTCATTGTTCTTTCTTTTTCCTTTTTGCACTTTTTCTTTGTGTCTTTCTTTCCTTTTTCTTTTTTTTCATTTTTTCCTTTGTTTCTTTCCCTTTTCTTTCTTTCTTTTTCTCCAACCAAAAGCAGACACTTTGTTTGTGGGGGACGACAGATATTCAGAGAGTAATTCACCTTGAGACCAGGGTGAGCCCATGCCAGGGCCTGTGTGTGTGTGTCTGTGTGTTTGAGTGTGTGTGTGTGTGTGAGTGTGTCTGTCTGTGTGTTTTGTGTGTGTGTGTGTGTGTGTGTGTGTGTCTGTCTGTCCACGTATTTATCACATTGTAGGGACCTTTTTGTCCCCTAAAATCACGTTTATCTGTTTTTTTTTGGGTTTTGTGGGGACATTTGAGACGTCCCCATGAGGAGAAATGACTTTATAGAAAATGTGCTTGTTTTATTTGAGAAACTAAAAGAGGTAAAAGATGTGTTTTTAGTTACTGAGGTTAGGGTTAGGGTTAGGATTAGGTGTAGCTGTAAAATTATGTACTTTAGTCATTATGGGAGTCTACGGAAAGACCTCACAAAGATAGTAATACAAGACTGTGCGTGTGTGAGTGTGTATGTGTGTGTGTTTGAGTGTGTTTGAGTGTGTGTGTTTGAGTGTGTGTGTGTGTGTATGTGTGTGTGTGTTTGAGTGTGTGTGTTTGAGTGTGTGTGTGTGTGTGTGGGTGTGTATGTTCCCACTGTCCTGGCACAGCTCTAAGAGATCATGTCTCTGGCTCATCATAGGGAACAAAGAGCATCTCAGTGCAGAGTCGTGTTGTTCCACTCGTTCCTCAACATATTGATCAGTCTTTTTGTCCTCCATTCATTCTTTCGTTTTCTTTATTTCCTCTTTTTTCCTCTGATGCTCCTTTTTCTACTCTCTAATACTCAGTAAAAGTACATACTCTTCTTCTTCTTCTTCTTCTTCTTCTTCTTCTTCATAATGATCTTTCTTTCTTTCTCTCCAACACATATATCTATCACTCGTCCGTAAAACCATGATTTATTAAAAGCTGATTTTTATCTTTTTGATTTGCATGTGTGTTTTTAGATTAATCTCTTTTGTATAATCTTTGATGAGACTGGTTTTTATCTTTGAAGCGATCTTGCTCATGTCTCTCATAATATCTTTTTAAAGCAACCAGATGAATGGATGTTATTGGGACGGAGCAGTGCGTATTCTCTACAGACCTGATCGCGTTTCAGATCGCGTTCCCCACGGGCCTGCGGTGCTCTCATTATAAACCCATTACTAATCATGGGCCTTAATTCTGATATCTGAGAAAGATTGTTTTGTTTTTCATAGTACATTATTAGACCAGTTTTGATGTTTTATTCTTTAAAGTGTGCGTTTTCACAAAACAAGATACAGTCGATTTGATTTCAGCATTTTCATACTTCATATATAAGTAAAGAAATAAAGACCTGATTTTTTTAGTCCATTGCCAATGACAAATATTTAATAACCAAACCATGGACCTCATTTACCAACTGATCTTAAGAAGAACTGCATTCATGTTTACATGACTAGTGTTTACATCTAAATAACATTTAACACCAAAAAGGTTGAGGTCTTCAGAGAATATTTGTGACCCTCCACGGCAAAACCAGTCGCTTGTCACAACAGAGGATTCTGAGAAAAAGGAGCGTTTATGTTGCGTGGGGTAAAATTTTGGATTTTTTGTTTTTAGTGTTTTGAAACAGTGGAAGGTCTATACTGTACTGTTGTGAATAAATTTGGCTGAAAAACTTACCCTTTCCATCCTAAAAACGTGACTTTCTTGAGGTGAGGAATTCAATTCCAGCAGAATGTTAAAAGTTTCTCTACTTCAATATTTACGTAAATCCACTGGTTGACTATTAGGGCGTGAAGATATTTCTGACATTAAGACATTGTAACGAATTTAACCCCATTTCGCATTAACTTCAAATTAAAAACCATTAATTACAAAATGAAACATTAATTAATTCATTCATTCACATTCAAACCGCGAATCCCAATCTGGGGTCGTGAGGACCTGAGCTCATCCTGGGAACTTCGGTGCATGGGACCAACTCTGGGCAGGCGCACACTGCAGGCACAATAACACACCATCGCTAGGAGTCACCACTAACCTATATTGCAAGCTTTTGGACTGTGACCCACACAATCACGGGGAGAGCATGCAAACTTCACACAGAAAGACCCCATGATCGACCCGTGGCTCAAACCCAGGACCTTCTCGCTGGGAGGCGGCAGTGCTAACCACTGCGTCGAAATGCCACCCCCCAGATGTTAAATATAAAATGACAATGTATATTATTTAAATAGTGTAACATCAAATCACACTATGATTTTAATGATATTTATGAGGAAGAGAGTGTTTTGATTTTTAGTTACTCTCCAGTGAGAGTTCTGTCCGTTTTTGTCCATCATCAGAGACATACATATGGGATAATTACTGGCCCATACCTCGACCACCAAGTGGACTCCATCCTCCAACCTTATCTTGCAGCTAAAGAGCCCACTGCAAAGTTCATAGACAGTTCTTATTTATTGTCTTGATTAAAACATTGTCAATACAAAATCATCAAGCTAGAGGTTTTAAGCAGGTTTAAATGTTGATTGTATGTTCTGGAGAGATGCAGTTACAGCCATTATAATTCGTCTCCTGATTAACATATACATATACATATACATGTGTATGCACACATATACAGTACTGTGCAAAAGTTTTTAGACAGGTGTGAAAATGCTGTAAACAAAGAATGCTTTCAGAAATATACTAATAGATTGTTTATTTTTATCAATTTACAAAATGCAAAGCGAAGCTTAACAAAAGAAAATCTAACCGTCAATATTTGGTGTTACTACCTTACCTTCAAACCAGCATCAATTTAGGTACACTGCACAAAGTCAGGGTTTTGTAGGATTATAGTCATTATATTATTTTTGTAGGATTCTAGGATTATAGATCTGTGGTTAGTCTCCAAGATGCTTCAAATCAACCTACCAGCCGAAAGTTCTTCAGAAACTGTGCAAGTGTACCTAGAAGAATTGATGCTGTTTTGAAGGCAAAGGGTGGTCACACCAAATATTGATTTGATTAGATTTCTTTTGTCTATTCATACTGCATTTTGTTGATTGATGAAAATAAATGATTAACACTTCCATTTTGAAAAGCATTCTTTTGTTGACAGCATTTTTTCACACCTGCCTAAACTTTGCACAGTACTGTAAGTGTTAGGTAAAAATGCAACGATAAGGTGAAAGAAGATGTACTTTTAATACTTAGTATTAGTATATAGTATTTTTTTAAAACAAGTACCTTAATTTAAGTAAAATATTTGACTGTAATGGAGTAACATTTGACTAGTGCTATCTGTCCTTTCACTGAAGTAATGAAGCCCAGCTCTGCTTACTCTACATAATAAGAAAAATCCGATCCAGATCTACAGACTGTCTTCTTGTATTTTCAAGTTTTGGGAATTGACCCACAGTGCTAGAGAAATTAAATGTTGCAATTGAGTTAATAAAATTCTATTCATATGGGGGGGCGATACTGAGTCTGCACTGTGATTAATAGTTTTAAATCTTATATAAAATTGAACTACACTATCCCTGCGTGCCCCTGAAAACCTGCTTCGTCCATCATGGATCACAACCCCGCTGGGTTTTAACACCGCCTGAGATAAAGCCATATGTCTCCTGTTAACAAAGAGCAGACAGCTGGACAGCTTATCAATAGATCAATCCTAAAATCTGGGTCTATAATCAATCGGCCCCTTGTTATCGGTTGTGATTTACCTCATGAATTACGTAGAGCGGATTTCTGTCAAATTCAGGTTTTCTTTTAAAAAATGCATCGTGTTTTTTTTGATAGCACAAGCGAGAGAGTGTGTGTGTGTGAGTGAGAGAGAGAGAGAGAGAGAGAGAGAGAGTAGGGTTCCTGGAATACAGAGGAGCGAAGAGGAAGATCAGAGGAAGAGCAGCACCCTTTTCAGACATTCTTTATCTCTCCGAATCCCACCAACTTGGTCATAAAATATCCATCGCTCCCCCCTCCTAAGTTTTACAACACATCTGAAGACACGGTGCTAATAATGAGGCGGAATGGGAACGCCTGATATCGTAACGTACCGAACCAGAAAGAGAGAGAGAAACGTCTTCATCACATTGAAAATGCCACATGGGAAGCAAAGCCCAGCAAAGAGAATAATGAAAAAAGCCACTGTGAGGACGACAATGACGATGAAGAAGAAGGAGAAGAAGATTGAAAGAGAGGCCATTGTTTTACATGCGGTGTTTCAGCTCGCCATCTTGAATTCCATCCATTCACACAGCAGATCTACGTAGGCTCGGCCTCCGACGCGTTTCCCCGACGCGTTCACAACGGGGTCAGATTCAAACTCATGAGCGACATCTGCAACCCATCGCCACACACACACACACATGCTCTACACACGACTGTGTCGCTTTTGTGTTTTCAATCAGATGGCGTGGCCAGACAAACGCAAACGGGGGCGCGTCTGGCGTCGAGTACGAGAAGTCTCGCCATCCTTTAATTGAGCCGTGATTTAATCAATTAAATGTTATCTAACTAATCTAAGTGACAATTACTATGTAAAACAAACTAGTATTATGTTGAGTTTAGTTAAATATTTCTCATCACTTTTTCTTTATAAAATTAGGACAGTTAGCATTTTCCCAGAGATAACGTTGGCAGCGTAAGGGTCGAAATATTCTTAACGCTACGTGGCACAGTTGATACTGCTACGTAAGCGTTGTACTGACTATACTTACGCACACACTTTTTGTTAATCTTGAGGATTCCAACAGGTGGCAGTGTACACGATAAAAGCGTCCAGATCGCCGTAAAGTGACTGGAGAAGAGGAAGAAGTTGAACGCAGCGGAAAAATGACGCCAGTGTTTCGTGAAATGAAGGAAAGATGTTGAAGACAGGTACTTGTTGCATCTTGATGTTACGAAGGCGCAAAAAGACGGCAAAAGCATTCAGCCACGTTGATAGTAAATGTCACCCACTTGAGCAAACTGCCACCCCAATTTTTGCTGGTACTGCAACTCACGCACGCCGTTAATTTCTGACGATGTCCTCCGAGGACGCGTCAAAAGAACGCTGAAAACCCATGGCAGCCATGATGCGTAAGGTAAGCTGCCCTGAGCTGCTATATATTGGTGCCCTAACTGTTGGCCATGATCGGAGGTTGCCAGTTCAAATCCTGGATGAATAAAGGTACCAATGAGGTACTCATGAGCAAGGTACCGCCACCACCCTGATCCTTATGCTGCCAAAACGCGCACCCACTGTTTCTTTTTTGTGATGGTTCAAATGTAGAGGTCATATTTGTCGTAGCACTGTGTGTTATGCTGTGGTGTGTTCACAATGACAAATAATCACTTTAATTTACTTCAATTCAAAGCGTTCTCCCCGACATTAGTTCTAAGCCATGGCAAAAGTCCTTTACCAAGTTTTTGACTTCAGCAGATTTCTAAACTGATAAACCACCAAAAACAATGCACACACACACATGCTATCATTGGTGAGCCTCCTTTTTGGGTTCAATAGAGGGCTAGTGCCCACCCTATCGCCACCACACAGTGAGGTGAGAGACTGAGGAATGCCAGGTCACGCCCAGAAACCACACGGACCGACACAAACCACGCAAATCCTTGCCCACATCAGCGGCGTCTAAAGATCTGCACTCGGCTAGAGGTGTAACGATACATCAATCTACTTCGATACACCGATTCAGTGGTCATCAAGCCCACAGTATTGATCCAAAATGAAAAAAGCAGCGCTTGTGGACGCTCATGAAAGCGAGTGATTGTTTGTCACTGTGAACACACCACAGCACCACAACGAAATGTGACCTCTAATTTGACCCATCCGCTGGCGCGAGCAGTGGGCTAATAAGAGCAGTGCCCGTGGGGGAGCAGTGCTTAGCGACGGCACCTTGCTCATGAGAACCTCAGTGGTATCTTTAATGGGCCGGGGCACGCTAACTGTTACACTACCTTTAGGTTAGGATTTATAAATTGTCTGTCGAGTTTCGCGTATGCACCAAGTTCCTGCTGTGTGCTGATTGGACAGTGTCTTTTACTGCTTCTTCTTGTGGCTTCACCCGTTAGAGGTCGCAGCGGCAGATCAACTGCCTTGTCGTCCGCGTTTTGAACTGGCAAAAGTTTTAACACCGATGTCTGTGGCGGATGCCTGATTTAGGCGCCCAAAAATGAAAAACACGGAAATTTACTAAACAAATGTTACCGCTTGTAGCATTTTGTGAATTTATCTGCTGGATATATTGTTAAATGTACTCACTGTATTATTTTTATTCTGTTCCAAAAAGTAGACTTGGAATATTGATCATTTCTCTATTATCTGCAATAATAATAATTTTTATCTCTAATATTTTTATTCAGGTACAAAGGTAGACTTATGACAAAACTTGGAACTTTTATTACGACTGTTCCTTAATCACTTCTCAGTATCTAGTGCTCACCTAGTGTTTCAGACTTATTTTCTTGTAAATACAAAATACTACCTATAAAAACACACACACACACACACAGACACACCGTGTTGCGCTCGATATGCCACCTGCTCTTTCAAAAGGCCATCACCATTGTCACTTTTTGCTGATTGGTCCCTTTTGGGCTTTCCTGGCCTTTTACATGCTAGAAGAGAGAGAGAGAAAGAGCGAGAGAATGCAGGAGGGTGTTGAAAGGCCTCTCATCTGTTGAGTCTGGCAGAATTGATGGATGAAGGAGGAGGAGGAGGAGAGGAGGAGGAGTGATGGAGGACGGCTGGGCGTTTGGATGACAGGAGAGTGTGGACTGTCCCAATGAGTGCAGGGGTCTGAAGGCTGGCCATCATGACCACGTCACTACTGAGTTATAGTGCTCCGGCATGGTCGGAGCGTCGGCCGGAGGAGTGATGGATGGGAGGAGCGTTGCTCAGCTTCTCCTCGTGTGTCCCCCTGTCTGAGGCCGGGGGGTAAGAGGAGGGACAGTTACCTCTTTTCCACCACACTGCTGCCGGTACAGGTGTTGGTAGGGCTGGTGTGATGACGAAAATCAACACTTCTGACGAGAAAATCCCAATTATTAGTCACTTTACTATAAATGAATGTACACTGTAATCAACTGCTGGAAATCTACTGTTATTTCCCTACAGCTCAGAAGCTGTGAATTTACAGCAAACTTGTGTTTTTCCTTTTTTATTTAGTGGCAAAAGTGGACTTACAGTAAGCACTTAACCCTTTGATTGTTTCTGAATATCCTGTTGCTCTAGAACTGTATCAGTTTTATTTTTCTTGGAGGGTAAATAAAAACTCCATGTACACTATCAGTCAGAAGTTTGGACACACCTTCCCATTCAATGTTTTGTCTTTATTTTCATTACTATTTACATTGTAGATTCTCACTAAAGGCATCAAAACTTTGAATTAACTTACGTAAAGATTTGACTCTACGACTTTCGCTCGTATTGGAGTAACATTTGACTAGTGGTATCTGTCCTTTCACTAAAGTAATTTTTTGCCCACCTCTAATCAAACTACATACTAATCATTAGATAACAGTACACATTTTTAACAGTCACTGACATTTTTTCATCCATTTTTAAAAAGTATTAGTTTTTTTCCTTTCTAAATTATGCATAACACCATAAATTAGTGGGGGTTTATGCCAGCTCACATTTGATAAACCTCTGTAACTACATGTTTTTTGCAATGACGCAAGACGGGCGCTGAACTTCTAGTTCATGGTTGATTTTAAAGTAATCTATTGCCTTCAATGTAAACCATTTAGCAGATGATATTTTCCAGACTGACTTCTGTTTACATCGATAGTCTGTCTGGAGTGACTTCTTGTTAATGCTTGTGCTCAAGGAGCCAGGTAGTATTTGATAGGTATGAACCGACTTTGAACCCACAACCTCTTACCTTTCTATTGATCCATCACCTTTACACATACCACCCCATTTCAATGATACATTTTCTATCAGCCGTGTTAGATTATGATGTATCTATTTGTCTTAATTGTATGTATTTTTATATATAGAGAGAGTGAATTTTAAGTTTGACAGATTCAAACGATGGGTAGGTACATTGAGCAGCCAAAACATTATGACCACTGACAGCTAATGTGAATAACAATGTGCATCAATCACCAATATTAAGGTTTTTCTTAAATTTGTAAATTTGTCATTGAGTAAGAAAGTCATTCAAATAGTATAGTAATATGGTGTACAACTGAAGAACTGAATATATTTGCTTAAGAGTGTTCTTCAGCAGTTCAGCAGGAACAATGCTTAAGAAACTGTTAAATTGGTAAACGTTAGAATCCTGGTGAAAAGTGCGTAAGTGGGCTTTAAGAACAAATTTATTCAGTGAGATAAACGTATACACAATTGTTTTACATATACTTATATCTCACTGAATAAATTTGTTTATATATATATATCTATATTTACATCTATATATAAATTTATTCAGTGAGATATACAGTATATGTAAAAACAATTGTGTATACGTGATATATGTCACTGAATAAATGGTTCTACAATACAATACACTACCAGTTAAAAGTATGGACACCTTCCCATTCAATGTTTTTTCTTTATTTTCATTACTATTCTATTTCTATTGTAGATTCTCACTAAAGGCATCAAAACTATGAATTAACTTAAGTAAAGATTTGATCACGACTTTCGCCGCATTGGAGCAACATTTGACTAGTGGCATTCCATCCTTTCACTAAAGTAATGAAGTTAGGTATTTTGCCCACCTCTAATCAAACTACATACTAATCATTAGATAACAGTACACATTTTGCAGTGTATTTCCTGACCTGACGCGAAGCTTGAGCGCTCTCCAGTCCAATTTTATTTTCACTGGACGACAGCTTCCCGCTCAATGGGGGCTTTTTGAAGACCCACTTGAAGAGCTCTCCAAGAGTGTGAGCGCTTCTGGCCCTGAGTCGAGCCACCCCCCTCTCTTCCCCCTCTGGTGTGGAAGCAGGGCCGGCTGCTTGAAAGGGCCCCTTTAGCCTGCCTCTTCCACAATCTGTTTATCCTGGGAGGCACACACACCAACCTCCCTCGTTTGCCCCCCCAAGAGAGGACCCAGGGGTAACCTGGCTGCCGTCTTATCCCCCACCTTCAAACGCAGAGCGAGCCGCAGCCACGGCAACAAAGCCACATGTGAGGAAGAACTGGGACCTTAGAAGCAATAGTCGCTAATTTACGGCTTGAGGGAGCGGCAGCCACGAAAAGAAAAAGAGAAAGGGAGAGAGAGAGAGAGAGAGAGAGAGAGATACAGCTGTCAGCTCCAATTTCAGAAAAACTTCATTCCCGGCATAGACATTAATTTAAAACGCTTGCACGTTGGTTTTATTTCATTTTTTCAAAAATATTCTGGGTGTGTTTGTTTCTATTTCTAATCCTCCCTAAATAAGTAGAACAAGGAGGCTTACTGTCTTTTATTACTCTCATGGCCTGGTTCATTTCATTGAAATCCAGTTTTTGGGGTCTAACTGCACTCACTTTACTCTACCTCAATGTTGAGTAACTAGCTTAAAATGAGTGCTAACTCCTTGTTTCCAGTAGGTTATTAGTGAAAAAAATTAATTCAATCAAAATTTTTCCTTGTATTTTTTACAATGACAAGTGTTTTCATCTACCTGGTGTTCCTGACTGGTGTTGAATTGGCAGAAGTGGCATCTGATAAGCTAGAAAGTGAAAGTGAGTGATTATTGTCATTGTGAACACACCAAGACAGCACCTCTTTTCACTGACTAGTGATGCACAACATTTCAGTTCCGCGATCAAGACAAGACCATCCCTCTGTGTGTGAAAGTATTTATGAGATATTCCGTGCGCAAAAACAGAAGTAAATGCGTATGAACGTTATTCTGGAACGTCTGACGGAGAACTTTAATGGAGAGTGTCAAAACAATTACTTTTGAAAGTGAAAGCGAGTGTCTATAGTGGGCTGTGGTTTGACACTTATCATACAGTCTGGGGCAACACACACACACCGCATTGCATTCGTCTTGATTTTTCCACTATATATCAGTACAACGTAAAACCTCAGCCCCATGTTTCTATGCTATGAGAGAGAGTGTGTGGTTAATGCTATTTAAATTAACTAAGCACATCCTGAAATGATAATGACTGCTTAATAGGTTTAAATTCGAATTTCATTAATTTAGAGGACAGATGTTTCGTGGGACTGGTGGTTAAAGGCGGATGCCAATTTGTTTAGGGGATTGAAAAAAACTATTTATACAGTACGTATGTGTATTTTAAGTCCCAGACCGATAAAGGTACCATTGAGGTACTCATTAGCAAGGTACCATCCCCAAGCACTGCTACCTGAACGCTGCAACGAGCTGCCCACTGCATAGGTTACATTTCGCTGTGGTGTGCTGTGTGCTGTGCTGTATTCACAATGACAATTAATCACTTAAAATTGTGTTCATATATTAACAATTGTGACTTGTTCTGTGGCCAAGATGGTCTTATGGTCAGATGACACCAAAAACTGAAGCATTTGTCCTCAATACCAAACGCTACACCTGGCAGAAACTCAGTACAGTTCAGCATCCACAACACACCATAGCTACAGTAAAGCAGGACGGTGGTCTAGTGGTCAGGACACTTCGCTTGAACCAGGAGGGTGGGTTGTGAATTTGTCTTGCTAGACTGCCCATCCTGGCAGCTTTCAATTCATTTTTGACCTTTGAAGAGCCAGAGAGCTGTACAACATTCGATCAGGATTTTAAAGGTGCTTTATGCGTGCAACTTCCATTGCTGTGACTATTTCCAAAATCATCATGATCGTCGCTTTCTGTGCTTTCTGGAAGTAGGGTCTCAGGATTGGACAAACTTGCTTTTTCAATGATGATGCTGGAGCGGGAGATCGACAGGCGGATCGGTGCGGCGTCAGCGTGATGCGAGCGCTTGCACCGCCTGTTGCGGTAAAGAAGGAGCTGAGCCAGAAGGCAAAGCTCTCAATTTACCAGTCGACCCACATTCCTACTCTCACCTATGGTCATGAGCTGTGGGTAGTGACTGAAAGAACGAGATTGCGAACACAAGCGGCCGAAATGAGGTTTTCCACAGGGTGGCTGGTCTCTCCTTAGAGATAGGGGTGAGAAGTCGGGTCATCTCTGGGGACTCGAGGAGCCACTGCTCCTCTGCAGCTGGAGAGGAGCCAGATGAGGCTCGGGCATCTGGTCAGGATGCTCTCTGACGCCTCTCTCCTGGTGAGGTGTTCCAGGCATGTCCCACTGGGAGGAGGCCCCGGCGAAGACCCAGGACATGCTGGAGAGACTATATCTCTCGGCTGGCCTGGTAACGCTCTCGGGATTCCCCAGAAGAGCTGGACGGTGGCGGAGAGGAAAGTTCGTTTCCTCATGAAGTTGCTGCCCTGCGACCCGATCCGGAACAGCGGTAGAGAATGGATGGATGGATGGATTCTGGGTGATTCCAGAACAGTGGACCATATTGCCCATCGAGTGGCTGTGACTTAATGCGGCTCAATATTAGCAGGGTGTGAACTGCATGAGGGCATTTGACAATTATTGTCTGGACTAACACTAGGCTTGACAGTGTGACGACTACTAAGTATGTTGCTTGTACAGCTCGAAGGCATGGACCCCATCCGAGGGCCACATTGTCCAGGAACGCAATCTAGTCATCCTGGATTGTCTTCTCCTGCCATCTCCTTATGGCCTCCCATCCTTCTTCAGATTGTGCCACTCGGGACCCAAAACCTCCCTTGAGACAATTGCTGCTAGGATCCACAGAGCGTCCTCCGTATGGAGACGATAAATGCTTTTCAGACAGCACAACTCGCTCCATGTTTTTCTTGCTCCTTGTTTGGAATGGGGAAGTTGTTTGGACCACTTGTCAGTTTTCTCCGGTTCTGCTGGAACATGCATCATGAGTGCTTGGTAATCCCATTTCACCTCTTTCTTCTTCATTCTGACTTCCTCTTCTTCTTTAATGAGTAATGCGAGCAGTGACGTGATCAGTGTCATTCTACCTTCACTTTCAGTTGTTGTTTCCTCAATGTGGTTCCCACTAGCTGCATTGCTACGCTTTTCCACAGAGGATTTTTCACACAAGGTGTGTGTTGGTAGTGTGATGTTGGACGCTACAATAGTTGGGGTCGGGCTGGGGGGCGGGAGTCTTCCATGAGCCGCAGATCACAGACAGTAACTGAGAGAAGGAGGTGAAAATTCCAATTTCTGGGGTCGTACCAGCACACCTCGTCGCATTGCGTATTTCCTCCGTTAGCAACCGATCGCCATAAATCTCTTTCCTCTTTGAATTTTATTGCCTCAGCTTTACTTCCACGAACCTCTTCAACCAAAGCAGCAGCTTCAGTTTTCCGCATGATCTCATGCCTGAGCGCAACACAAGAAGTATCCATTGTACTTATCACCTTCGGGGACATAGCTGAGTTTTAGCCCAAGCTCCATATATAATCCAACGACCACATACTTTGTGCATCAGCTGTAATGGCATACTTTCCCCGAATCGTATCAGCAACTTTTTCACGAGGTTTTTACATACTCGCTGAGACTACGTGTCATGTGTTCCACATCAACATCCAAAGACACCTCACCTTTCTTCCCAGTATTGGGTCCTGCCGATGTACTCATTATCATGACAATTTCCCAAACGTCACAGTATTTATCCAAGTTTTTGCTTTTTTCCCATTTTTACAGGACACCCTATTTCTTCAAAAAGGAACGTCGGCGTAATTACACCTGTTGGTTTAGACAGATCTGCCCTTTTCTTTATTGTTCTGGATCTGATCTTGATCCTTGAGCTCACTTTTGATGTTATTAAATTCCGTTACTTGTTACTAGGATATTTAAAATCTTCCCCACAGACTTTTTCTAGATTGGTCTCATAGAGGAAGGAGATTTTACCTTTTTCCTCAACCTCCGTCAGAGTGCATGCTTTTCTTTGGTCTTTTGGTCTTTGGTCAACTGTGTCATGCACTTCAATCAGCGTCGATCCTATGGCCAGCCACATAGATCGTCGCGATGTGAATCATTCCTCAAGCCAGTCCTGTTCATGATTCCAACTGTTGGATTCTCAGGATGAGAACTGAGGTTCGAGTCAGTGATGAGGCGGAGAGTTCTTGAAGATAGCAAAGTTTTATTAACAGAAAAAGAGCAACAATGTGTTTCCAAGTTGTTCATTTGACCGGTCAATGTTTCTCTCTCTGTGTCAAAACTCTCTCTTCCTAGCACCCAAAGCTGTACAGCACACAGTGCACCACAACAAAATGTGACTGCTGCATTTAACCCATCCATAAAGGAGCAGTGGGCAGCTAACAAGCACCCAGGAGCAGTGCTTGGGGACGGTACCTTGCTCATGAGTACCTCAGTGGTAACTTTACCAGCCCTGGATTCGAACCTGCAACCTTCTGATTACAGGGCGAACGCCCTACCGTTACGCCACCAACCAATTTTACGCTGACTTGACAGTTTACCTCATTGCAGGGCTGTAGAGGCATGTATGATTCTGATCAGTGTTTTTATTTCGGACCAGTTTGTTGGTCACTGATTCAATTTTTTGATGTACATTGATATATCGTAACACTCCTAGTTAATACACACTTTGTTTTGCCATCCATTTAGTTTTTACACAATCCACACACTTCCTGAAAATATCCTACACTTCTCCTGCCAAGTCTCTTCACACACTTCCTTTCTAACGATAATCTACTCCAATACCAAAGCGCACGGCCTCCTCACCTATGACCCCGGCGTAAGACTCCGGGCCACTTTGGGGCGAGATTAGGAGCATTAATGGGTGAAGAAAGTAACTGTCTATCTTTCCACCACACAGACACACACACACACACTCTCTCACAGCTCACAGAGAGAACGCCACTGCCTGACCTTTGATCTGATTTCTAAAATCAAACGAGAGCAGCAAGGGGTCAGAGGGATCGTTGGGCACGGGGTTTCAGGTGACCTCTGACCTCATGAAGGCCCTGGGGCTTTCGGGGAAAGGAGGGGTCAATGTGGTCCTGAATGTCAGACCTCCCAGCTGCCCCCCCACCCCAGGCGACGGACGTGGCAGGCCCTGTAATGATTTATGGGGCAGGGGTGGCATCGACGTGCGCTCGGCCCCTGGGACCAACTAAATGGTAGTTGTGACACCGGTGAACGCAGGGTTATAGGTGATCAATAACGAGACGAGTGGAGAGGAAGAGAGGAACAGAGGGAACTAAGGAGGAGGAAGAGTGGGTGTGTTTTGTAAAAATTGTTTCACTCACCCATACTATATATATATATATATATATATATATATATATATATATATATATATATATATATATATATATAACAATATAACAATATCATTTATTTGAAGACATATTTTATTTGAATCATAAGATATATGATTTAATTTGCATCTCATATTAAAGATAATTTTATTTAGCTTGCAACTTGTCTGCCAATGCATTGCTTGTTCTAATAATTAATACATTAATGTACAACTTTTATATTTTGAGCATATTCATATACGTAAATAAACTAAAGACTTTTTGAGTATTTTCTAAAGGTATTTTACTATAAATAAATTTGTCTGTCAATGCATTGCTTGTGCTAATAATTATTGAATTAATATAAATTAATGTACATATTTTATAAATAATATCTCTCTATTTGAACACATTTATACATTGAAATAAATTAAAGACTTGTGTTTTACTATAAATATATTTTAAGCTGTGCTTTTGCTTGTTCAAATAAGGCATAAATTAATGTATAAATCTAATAATAATATGACTAATATGAACATATTTGGCAGTATACAGGCAGTGCAATATCACTAAAGAGTTAATATGCTATTTAAAAAAAGATTATGTATCAGTACTTTCATGCTGATGTATTTAATATTTATACATTATTTTTACATGCGCTATTATTTCAAACAAAATGAACGTAATTATTTCATCTCTGTATGGGCATTTACGGCCCTTTGTCCATGCCCTCCTCATTTCTTTTTTTTGTGTATCAGCGAGTTCAAGCGACTTTTTAAAGCCCGGTGGAGGAGTGTGGAGTAGGCGAGCGCTGGATAGTGGAGTGTCACATCTGTTCAGAGTTTTTTGTGGCTTTTTTCGCACTCTGTCCCTTCTTTTTATTAGAGAGCAACACTGAGCTGCCACACACATTTTCAGTCAAGTTAACATCTACAAATCATCGTTAATCTAAGATTCACACGCTCACAGATAAGACTGTCCAGTGCATACAGGTGTCTGGATGTTTCTTTTGATGGATTTAGAAAAAAGGACTAATTTTATTTTTCATATTAAAAGAAGCTGTAAAGTACGTTTGATAAAAGATGCCTGGTTTACGATGCCAAATAATTACAATAAATTGTAAAATGACAGATGTTGAGTTTTAGTCAAAAGATGCATGGTGTACGATGCAAAATTATTTCTCTTATTTGAAAAAGGATGTATTTTATACTGTATTAGCATGGTTTATGATGTAATTATTTAATTTCTCATTTTATAACAGGTCTAGGCTGGTAAAAATTATGAGAAATTAAAAAATTGCACGGTGGAATTGTTGAAATAATGGAAAAGATGTAATTTCTCTTATTTGGTAAAGGATATAAATTTACTTTTTGCTAAAAGATGCATGGTGTGTGAGGCGTAATTATTTTAAGTTTGCTAATTGTAAAAGGAAATCCGTTTACCTTTTAGATACATATGCTATAATGCATAATTATTTAATTTTTCATATTTGACTTTTGATAAAACTCAAACATATTCATTCATTCATTCTTCTGAACTGCTTAATTCCAACCCGGGGTCACGGGGGACCGGAGCTCATCCCAGGAACTACGGGTGCTAGGCGGGGACCGTCCCTGGGCAGGCGCCAACACACCTCAGGACACACACACTCACACAAACACAGTCTTGGCCCCACACCTACGGGCAAATTTTTAGGAGTCACTCAATCAACCGGCACATGCGACTGTGGGAGTAAACCGGAGCACGAGAGAGGAGAGAGCATAAAAACTCCCGACCCGGAGATCGAACCCAGGACCTTCTGTCTGTGAGTCAGCAGCGCTAACCACTGTGCCACCGCGCCATCCCACAAACATATTTAATTTCTTATAATTGTAATATGATTAGGACCTGTTGAGAATTGAGAAATGAAATAATTGCATGGTGTATGCTGCAAAAATATTTCATTTCTATTATTTGTGAAAGGAAGAGGTTTTTGGTAATATGCATGATTTATGATGGTAAATGATTCATTTTTTATTATTTGTAAAAGGACAAATGTTTACTTTGTGATCAAAGATGCATGGTGTAGTATACAAAATATATAATTTCTTATATTGTGTAGAGATATTAATGCAAATTTACCGTTTATAATGTAAATGCCATTTTAGGATGATTTTATGTTTGTGTCAATTTTTGTATTTTTGTAATTTTCTAACTTAATCTGTTACCTTCAATTTAAATAGCACAGTCTTGCTATTAATCTGGTTAAAATGTGTATGTGACAAAATAAAGAATCTAGAATCTTGAATATTTGTAAAAAGACATGCTTTCTGACTAAAAAATTTCACCTCTACCTTTTGTGTTCCATGTACACGTCTTCACACTTTGCCACACATATTGTACAAATTTTTCTTGCCCTGTTTATCTGCTTGGCCCGAATGAGCATGTGTCGCTCTGGCCTCTCTGAGTGTCTCGGTATATTGGAGTAAATGTGGGTGAAGCCCCGTATCACTCTCCCTGTGTGTGTGCATGAGCATGTCCTTGAAGTGAGCTGATTAAGATTAGACTGCTGTTTTCCTAATCAGATCTCCATCTAAATCATCTGTGTACATTTTCATCACACTAATGCCCTTCAGCTCAGCTTGGTATTTTCATTTCATCTCATTTCTCCTCTCTATTTCTTCCCATCGTTCTTACATCTTCCTTCCTTATTGGCTTTCTCCTTTTTGGGATTGTTGTTATTTTGACTGTTAGGAGTTTTATCGCTCATTTGCACTCGTCTCTTCTCTCCAGTGACAGTGTAGCTAACAGAGGGCAGGGCAGAAAGCTCCAGTCCAAACTGCCTGCCTTATACACACACACACACACACACACTGTCTTGTATTACTTACATTGTGAGGAACCTATAGACTCATAGCACTAGATGTAAATAATATTCCAGCTCCCGGTACAGGGCCTTATGGTTCAGACACTCTGGACAAAGAGATTGTGGGTTCAAGTCTAACCTCTGGCATTACCATCATTGGGTCCTTGTGCAAGTCCCTTAACCCCATGTTGCTCCAGGAGTAAGGGTGGGAGACTGCTACACCTAACCTCAGCAACCAAAAAAGGAAATGCTTTTACTTCTTTTCCAGTGCTTCAATAATAAACAAATAAAACTTGACATTTTCTATAAATCATTCTTGACCAGTCCACATACCTAAAATTGTCCCACAACCATAAATATGGAGAAATATAGCTTTTTCCTTTCTTTTTACGACAGCCAGGTCCTCATAAACTACCTTTTAAAAAAATACATGAGCACACACACACACACACACCACACACACACACACACACACACACACACACACACACACACACACACACAGATTATAGTTAGTGGAGGAATTCTAACATGAGAAACAGCTTGTTTGAACCATTACATGTGCTTTATTTGCCCTAACTAGCCATTTGACCCATTCGTGAAGGAGCAGTGGGCAGCTTTTTGGAAGCGCCCGGGGAATAGTGCTTGGGGACGGTGCCTTGCTCATGAGTATCTCGAAATGTGGCCGCTACGTTTTAAGCACCCGGGAATTACTTTCCCATGATCAGAGGGTTGCTGGTTAACAATTTAAAATTGTAATTAAAAATTACTTAACTTAAAAACTTAAAAAGGTGTAGTACCTTTACCGGTCTGGAAATTTAACCCTCGACCCTCTGATTACAGGGGCTAACTTCTTGCTAACTCCCTGCTTTTTGAGCACTACCAAAAAAGCTTCCCACTGCTCCTTCACAGGTGCATCAAACGTAGAGGTCACATTTCGTTGTGCTGTGGCGTGGTGTACTGTATTCACAATGTGTTCATCGCAAAAAATCACTCACTTAAATTCACAAAATAACTACAAAAAATTGAAAAACAACTTTTATGGAGATGTGGACGTGTGGTGAAATGAGGAAGAGAAGATTTGAATTCTCTGGACTATTTAATGAGAATGCATCACATGTTTGTTAAACAGAAGTTTACTGTGGATGTACTTTCTTAAAAAGTGCAGAATTTAACCGTGTAAAACACTGTAGGGAATTAACTCTATATTTGCAGCAATTGCAATCCAGACCCCTGACATGTAGGAGCCCCAAATTATCTTCATAAGCACATGATAAACCAGATCCTCATTAAGATGAGTAACGTGTCTTGGTCTTGGAATGCAACAAATCCTGCACATGGAATGGCTGGTATAGATATAAAAATGTAGATTTAAAAATATGGAGGGATTTTTTTGAAATGTTGCTAAGATGTACGACATGGCTAGTGGTTTAAGGGATGAATATAAAGATAGAAAAGGGCTGAGAAGCTGATATCACAAATAATTCATAATATCACAATTGAAAAGAGTGCAGCCATGCTTACTCAAAACATAAATACATGCATGGTGTATGGTGTCTCTATTAAGTTATATCATGGTCAGGCCTCACTTCAATTCATTTTAGCTCCCGGAACTGAGGTTTACCGTCAGCGTCCCTCATGTTAAAGCAAGGAAATAAACATAAACCTGTATGCCTTGAATGAATATGAGCTTGAAAAGACGAAATGAGCTCAAATATCTGTAGTGTAAAAGGTTTATAATTGAAAAATCCACATTTAGTATTCTTATAAACAGATGTTTTTTACCCATTATCCTCCTCCTCTTCCTCGTTTTTCTCCTTTTGCTTTAGTTTATCCCCCAAGACGTCCTCATAGATATTGTGCCAAAAAAAATGTTTTTAATTAGTTTGAGGTCCATTCACAATGGAGAAAACCATCAACACAATACTTTTATGCCATTGTTTAAAAGACCCTGAACATATCCAAATACACATGACCTTCCCAGTGCCTGGCGGTGTTCATTCAGTGGTTACGGACCTTTGTATTTTTCTTTTTCTCTATTCAAGAGTCAACCTTGTGAAGTCTTGAAAGAGCAGGCGAGCATCACCCCCTCCCCCACCACCACTACCACCACACCCCCCACCGAATGCCCTACCTCAACCCCAACCCTCTCCCCGCCTCCAGGCTGACCAGAGGACAAAGGCGAGGTTTGAAGGTGAAGAGCTGGCCAGCCTATAGCTCTGACTTCACAGCGCCTTGAAGATGCAAACCTTCCTTCTGGCTGAGCTATTAACTCTGCAGCCTTGAACATTGTGCAGGACGAGGCCTTCAGCACTGCAGAACGGTGAGAACGCGATACGAATGGAGGCCAAGCACAAAAAATGTAACAGCAGAAGCAAAAGCCCGAAGATGCAAGTCATGTTCTTCTGGTGTATAATGGTGGTTGTGCATTTTACTCCTCTTATAAATAAGCAGGTGGCACGACTTTCCCAGCAAAGTCAAGTTTTTATCAGCCATGTGCATGTACAGCAAATCAACAAAAGGGAAGTGCAAAAATACTAAAGATTTTCTCTAACAGGGTTTGCTAGTTAGTTTAAAGTTTATATTTTATATTTTATACTGTACTTCTAGTTTAAAGTTTATATATATATATAAAATGTAAATTTTAAACTAGAAGTAGAACATAAAATTAAAATACAAATATAAATATTAAAAGTATAATCTAAAATATAAGCTTTAAAATATTAGCTTTAAACTAGAAGTAGAATATCAAATATAAATTCTAAAGTTTATATTTGATATTCTACTTTTAGTTTAAAGTTTATACTTTATATTCTACTTCTAGTTAAAGTTAATACTTTATATTCTACTTCTAGTTAAAGTTTATACTTTATATTCTACTTCTAGTCTAAAGTTAGTACTTTATATTCTACTTCTAGTTAAAGTTTATACTTTGTATTCTACTTCTAGTTTAAAGTTTATACTTTATATTCTACTTCTAGTTTCAAGTTTATACTTTATATTCTACTTCTAGTTTAAAGTTAGTACTTTATATTCTACTTCTAGTTTAAAGTTAGTACTTTATATTCTACTTCTAGTTTGAAGTTTATACTTGATATTCTACTTCGTTTCAAGTTTATACTTTATATTCTACTTCTAGTTTGAAGTTTATACTTTATATTCTACTTCTAGTTTAAAGTTTATACTTTATATTCTACTTTGAGTTTAAAGTTTATTCTTTATATTCTACTTCTAGTTTAAAGTTTATACTTGACATTCTACTTCTAGTTTAAAGTTTATATTTTATTTTCTATTTCTATACAGTATTGCTTATTCTATGTGCCTTATTTGTTCATTGAACTGTTGGAGCCACTGTTGGAGCCACATCGTCTCGTCTCGTCTCTCTGTATACTTGTACACTATATAGCAGACATGACAATAGCATTTAGTTTGACTTTGACACTGTTGTACATCACTCTGAATAACAACATCGGCTAAATGCTGCAAATGTTTATGTAAAAAATTACAGTTGTCTACTATTATACTATTTTAATGTCTTCATTTTCCTAAGAACATTTTTAGATAAAAATGTTCTAAGTCCCCACACCACTGGTCAGTCACATCATCAATGATGCTTGGCTCCGGACCTTTTTCTAAGCATTTTTGGATTTTGCCAGGTACTGTAGCTACACATTTATGATGTGGTGGACACTGTAATAATCACATTGTTTAGATTTTAATTCTGAATGCATCAGTGAATGAATGTTGAAAATGTGTCAAAGGTTATGGACATAGGTACAGAGGTCCATTTTTGACCCCCAGTGTACGATGTGTTTGTATTTTGGGCAGTTTCTCAAGGTCCTATGAGCCGTGTTTATCTGGCAGGAGTGTCATTTATGGAACAGAAGGCTTACATGTGAACTAGTCAGACCCCTTCAAGGCAAATTGTAGTTTAGTTTTCCATCACTTACAGAGATTTCAATTGTTCCTCTTTTGGTTTTTCTCAATACTGAAAAACCTTTGTTCATTTTGAAGAAATCGTCTATGTCTCCCCACAAAACAAAAAAAAACACAGGCGGAAGGCTTGGAGAACTTTCCAAAGCTGCACTTCTAACCTCTATATTTAGGTCCACACTTCCGAATCTAGGTGAAGGAGGGAGCGTACACCTCTACCATGGCCTCTGTCATAAATAACCCAGCGTTCTCTCCCTCCTGTTCTGGGCCCAAGCTTTTCATATGGTAAACAGCTGATCACTGTGTGGCCACATTGTTGCGTACCTTTCATGTAGCTCTGAGGGGGAACCTTGAGGTGTGGAAAAGAAGGAATTTTAGATGAAAAAAATGAGAAATATTTTCCTTCTTCCTTTCCTTCTCCTCCAACCCCCTGCTCTGCCCTTCACTGTTAGGGTCAGGTATTTACTACATAAATGAGAGGGAGAGAGAGATGGAGGTGGAGAGAGCGGCTGTGTGAGAGAGGAAGAAAAAGAGCTGAAGACGGAGAGGTGCTTACCCACCTGCTGATAACACTGTTAATAGAGAGTCCACTGCGTCGCCATACTGAGACTCAGGCTTAACTCCATAACCACGCTGTGTTTAAAACCAGCGAGAATAACGTAGAGTACCAGCCAAAAGTTATCACACACACTGAGATTTTCTACATTTGCATGTTAATAGCTTAATATCTACTAAAAATATGTTTGTTTCTTAAAAATTAAGATCTTGAAAGATATTTTTGACATTACAACATTTTGTGGGCGGCACAGTGGCGCAGTTAGTGCTGTCGCCTCACAGCGAGAAGGTCCTGGGTTCAATCCCCAGGTCTGCCGTAGGGCCTTTCTGTGTGGAGTTTGCATGCTCTCCCTGTGTTCGCATGGGTTTTCTCCAGGTACTCCGGGCAGGTGTCAGCACTCACACAATCACACTCACACCTTATGGGGCCAATTCAGATTCACCAATTAACCTATATTGCATGCTTTTGGACTGTGGGATGTGTGAGAATCTATTTCGAACACTGCCACTAATGCTAAGATACAATTTCTCTCCATCTAGTTGGCTAAACTAGCGCAAGGTAGGGACCAACCCTGGGCAGGCGCCAACGCACTGTAGAGCACATACACTACCAGTCAAAAGTTTGGACACACCTTCCCATTCACTGTTTTATTCTTTATTATCATGACTATTTACATTGTAGATTCACACAGTGTACCTTGACTCGGCATGTGCAAATTTTGCATTCTTGGAAACAGTTTTTGAGGAATTTGGGCTTGTTTTCAGCAAAACATTTCACATCTCACAAGGCTTTCCCCTTAAAACTTCACCTCCCCACCCTTCAGGAAAAAGACAAGAGTTTAAAAATAGCAAAAAAATGCATTATTCAGGCACAATTACCAGCATTGTTGCATTGTTTGTAATGTCATTAATAACAAGGCTGCGTTGCAAATAATGCGCTTAATGTTATTTATCTGTCGGCAGATAGATGCGGCTAATCCTCATTCATTTGCTGTGGATCAATGCAAATCCGCTAGCGTGAGCGAAATCCCACACTCGCCCCCCCCTTGAGCCTGTGGCTCCTAATGTATTTTCCCACCATTAACCAGCTATAATCCCTGCTAATCATCACTAATCCACATCTCCTGTGTTTGATGATACTCTCCTGATGGAGGAGGAGGAGGAGGCGTTGTGCTCCAATGGCTGAGAGCATCCGCGACTCTGCAGACACTAGCAGGAGTCGGCCACGGATAATGTGGAGAAGCTACTTTTAAACGGTCGCTTTTCGAGCTACAAGCTACTTACGATTAAAATTAGCTGAGCTACAGTCAAGCTACTGGTTTAATAAGGTAGTTAGCTACACTACAAGCTGCGGAGGAAAGGTAACCACATTCAAGCCGTTTCATCCAGTAATAATTAATATTTGTGCTCCAGGATAATCTTAAAGCTAATTAATAAAAAAAGGGGAAACAAGACGATAAAAGTCAATTCACAATAAGGTTTCAATGACGTTTAGGAGGTATTTGGTTTTTCGGTTTCTCTAAGTTCCATCCATTTCAGCTTTCACAGTCATACACTTTGATAAATATGGCCAAGTTGGACTCCATCCTCTGACTCCATTTCACAGCTGCCAAGAACGCACTGTAACATGACAAGGATTCATGGTTGGGCATGAAAGTCAATCAGTTGCCACTTCTGCCAATTCCACACAGTTCAATTGCTTGTTGAAAATAGCTATCTTTGTGGAGAGAGAGAAATAACCACACAACATTGCTATTGTTAAAAAAAGAGTTATTTTTAAAGCTAAAAAATAGCTTTATTACTCACAAGCCACTAAAATGTAATTCACTTTTAGCGTCACATGGTAGTTGAGAAAACCTGTCTAGAATTTTTTAATCTAGTGTAATAATGAAACACTTTTCCATACTGCTATTTGTCAAAATGTAGTTAATTTTAAAGCCACAGCACTGTAAAAATAGCTTTGCAGCTTAGCGTAACGGTTAGGAAGTTGACCCCATGATCAGAGGATCACCAGTTCAAGTCCTGCACTGGTAAAGGTACTATTCAGGTACGTTGTTGTTAACTGTTAGCAGGTGTTTGTAATTGGTGCTGAATTGGCATCACAGCACACTCTTGGCAGCTGTTACATGGAGTCAAAGGGCGGCGTCCACTTTAGCAAAGATGAAAGCAATAATCTGTGGTCATGAAATGGCTTGGATGTAGTTTTGTTCTTTTTCTCTGTAGCTTATTACAGGTTAAAAGTAGCTTCCCAACACCAATTATTTAATAATTAGTACCTTTTACCATTATAAAAAATAGAGTAAAACACTGTAGGGAAATAACTGTACATTTACAGTAATTGGTTAAAGTGTACATTTGTTTGTAGTAAAGCAACTATCATTGGCAGTTGGTAGCGTAAACACCTCGTGATCGGAAGGTCACCGGTTCAATTCCCAGACTGGTAAAGGTACCACTTAGGTACTCATGAGCAAGGTACTGTACGCAAGCATTGCTCCCCAAGCATTGCGCTGAGAAAAGCTGCCCAGTGCTGCTTCACAGATGAGTCCCATGTCCTTGTGCTGTACTGTGTTGTGTTGTGTTCACAATGACAAATAATCACTCACTTAAATTGACTTAAATTCATTTGATAAGATACTGAAAAATGTAGTTAAATTAGTAGAATCACTACGTCACTATTTGTAGTTAGGTACGCCCAAATACTGGTAGCAATGACTTAGAGAGGGAGATGCCGTCTCTCTTTGTCCCTCTCTCTATCTCTCTCTATCTCTCGCTTCTCGAGTAAAAGCCTGATGGCAGTCGCTTCCGCCGAGTGTCTCTCCCTGTGGCTGAGTGTAATTGTGCATAGATAACCAATCTGCACTTATCAGAGATGCGCATCTGTCTTTATGCTTTCTGTGGAGAGTCAATGGGCCGTCCCACGCTCTGTTATTCACCTTTTCATCTTTATTACCTCTTTATTCTCTCCCTTAAGGCATCCTGTATTAACCTTAGTCACGTCCTTTTCCAAACGGGTGAAAAAGCGTGCCAAAACATCGCACCTCATTTGCGAACCGTTTTTAAACAAGAAATTTGTTCTTGAAACCCACTTTTCTTATTTGATGTATATTCTCATTTCTTATAATGGAGAAAAGGTGATTGCTGGTTAATTTAGACGCTTTCTTAGGTCAGTTGTAATGGCATTTTTAGCTAATAAGGGCCTGTGTCCACCAAACACGTTTTTTCCGCTAGCAGCGCCTATAGTTTTAATACAGATCCTATGAGCTTCCCTTCAACAGAAAAAAAACCTCCGGTGGTGACCGGTGAAGCAGCGCTTCAAGTTTTAATCTGTTCTACTTTTTCAACAGTGCTACGCTCGTCAATGTCACTTGTCTCTTGCTAGCCAATCAAAATCGAGGAATCAGTGTTACACTCATAGCTGTTTACTTGCACGATTTATTTCATGCATCCAATCTCGTCTCGAAGACATGTGAGAATCTATTTCGAACCCTGCCACTAATGCTAAGATGCAATTTCCCTCCATCGAGTCGGCTAAACTAGCGCAACCAACCCTGGGAAAGCGCCAACACTCTGTAGGGCACATACACTCACACAATTACAGTCTCACTCACAACTTACGGGGCCAAGTTACAGTCGCCTATAAGCCTATATCGCATGGGTATGGGAGAAAACCGGAGCCCTCTGGGGAAACCCACACGAACACGGGGAGAGCATGCAAACTCCACGCAGAAAGGCCCTACAACCGACTTGGGGATTGAATCCAGGACCTCATAAAACACACACAGTTTTCACCAAGATTCTGACTTTAACCAACTTTTTCTTATTTAAAATTTGTTCCTACATAAGCATAGAATCTACACATAGAATAAACAGCACTTTTACATACTATGTATTGCAATGATGTTTGTGAAAAACATGTGATAATTTGTCATTGTGAACACACCACAGCACACGGTTCATCACAACAAAATGTGACCTCTGCATTTGACCCATCCAGTGGGGAACTAACAAGGGCAGCACCCGGAAAGCAGTGCTTGGGGACGGTACCTTGCTCACGAGTACCTCAGTGGTACTTTTACTGGTCTGGGATCAGTCTAATGGATTTTTTTTCATTCTAAATTTGTTTAATATTATACTATATAAATGTAAGAAAAACTTAAGAAAAATAAAATATTGGTAAATAAGGCCAATGGCTCTGGGGTTTGGGTAAAGAATATAGACAGTGTGGGTGATTCTAGGATCTGACCTTTAGGAGTGCTCAGGCGCCGGTCCTGACAGAGGCTCTTGGCTTGAAAAATGCGGTTACCATGTTTAGTCCACATTTAAGATATTTTAGAAACATTTTACATTTTCAAACAAAAGCTGGATGGACGATAGGCGCACCATAAGGGCTATTAGCAAGATACCTTCTTAAAATTGGGTTGGTGTGCTAGGTATAATAAGCCTACTGTAGCGTTGCCCAGTTATGCAGAAAAATGGACTCCGTAATAAATGGGTTTAAGTTGATTTCTTAAATTGTCCTCAAGGACCACAACTATTGCACCTGTATTTTAATATGTTCCTCTCATTAAGTCTAACTCCATTAGCCACACCTTTACATTTCGCTGTTGGGAACAGCCACACCGAGATGCACGTTGTAACATCTGCAGTACATTTAAATGCCAAATTGGAATGAAAATAATCAGGCAATCACTGACGCACCAACCAATCAGAGGAGGATCCGACTCGTGCAAGGATTTTACTGGCCCATTTGGGCCTGTCTTCATTTATTCCATCACTAAAAAGCAATTTAGACAAATCTAAGGTTTGAGAACTGTTTGAGTTTCAAAAATCATATATGTGGCAAGGGGCAGTGGTTAGTCTCACAGTGGGAAGGTCCTGGGTTTGAACTTCGGGTGCTCCAGTTTCCTCCCACAGTCCGAAAGCATGCAGTATAGGTTAATTGGTGACTATAAATTGGCCCCGTAAGGTGTGAATGTGAGTGTGATTGTGTGAGTGTGTGTGCCCTGTGGTGTGTTGGCGCCTGCCCAGGGTTGTTTCCTGCCTTGCACCCGTAGTTTCCGGGATAGGCTCCGGTCCCTGCGACCCTCTTCGAGATTAAGTGGTTCGGATAATTGAAAAACCTGGTTCAAAATTGCTGTAAATCACTGAGAATTGTCTTAAATGTCTTCATGCAAACTCTGAAATCTTGACTTCAAATTTTTGCTGACATTAAAGAACAAAAAATGTTCCAAAAGTGACATTTGAGGGGTAACAGGGACAGAGAAATTAAGATAAAATGAAAAAGTATACTAAAAGGTTTGAACAATTAATAGGAAAAGAGACACCAGTGAACAAAGTATAACCTGTGCCAGAGAGGTTTTAAAAAAGGGAACTGCTCATGATCGTAAATATATCAGCTCATCGTGTGTGAAACATGGTGCGGTGGGCATGTAGGACTGCAGATGGAACTGGCTGATGTGAGTGTATTGATGATGCAACTGTGGGTTGAAGAAGGAGCAGGAGAACTTCTCAACTTACTGTGCAGTTTCAGTAAAATGCCTTTAAAGTCAAGGCATGACACTTTAGTTTGTAGGAGGACAATAGTCGAGCCTCAAGCGTAATACTCTGCCAACTATGGAAAGTTTTACTTCAATTAACCTTACTCGTGCAACTGCTTATTAGTGTAAACTAGATCATTCTTCTGCACGCCTTCCAAAATGTACTAAATTGGCTAATCGGGGCAGTTGGGAGCGTAACGTTTAGGCCCATGATCAGAAGGTTGCTGGTTCAAATCCCAGGATCTGTAAAGGTACCACTGAGGTACTCATCAGCAAGGTACCATCCCCAAGCACTGCTCCCCGGGCGCTGCCCATGTTAGCTGCCAACTGCTCCCTCACAGATGGGTCAAGTGCTGTGGTGTGGTGTTCAGATTTGCAGTATTCTTCTCTTTCTGCCAGATTCTTCTCTTAGGGCTAGATTCCCAGACGACAGTTAAGCCTAGACTATCTTTGAATTTCAGTGGTGAATCTACATTGTATCGTTTATTGGTCAAATGCGTAACATTAGTTTCGTGTTCGTTAAAAAGGTGACATCACTATTCGGAATAGTAACTTTGCCGATAGCGGGAAACCTCTTTGTCTGTGGTTACTTTTTACACAAATACCTTCAACAGATGGCATTTTACAGTAGACGTCTGCAGGAGCTCCCCCACATCTCTGCATCTGATGTCCACTGGATCTGCAATTGGTCAACAATACCAGACAGCAGACTGACAAAGGTTTTTGGGTTATATGCCTCATCTTACATTGACAACTATGAGGTTAATTTGCCATCAGCTAGTTAAGTTACTTTAGCTAACGTTACCTGATTCCTGTGGGTTGATAGTAAAACATATCTCTAGTAACTTGTTCGGTATTTTTACTGATTTACTTCAATTATGTAGTTTGTCACAATCAACCAAGCACATCTTAACTAATCCTAGCTGGCAGACTGGTTATTTCACAGTAAAAGTACGTTTGAGCTGACATAAGTGTAGCGATATAGTAAGTTTACCTCATCCAGTTAGTGCACTAACGCTAACTAATGGTAACGCCGGCTGGCAGAGGCTGGTGTTATTGAGCATTTGTTTCATTGGGTTTGTTCTGACTTTTGATGAACGTGTTGTCACTCATTTATCACCAGTATCAAACAAAGACAGGATTCCAATATTTCAGTATTCTCCACATTATGATGATTTTGAAAAAAAAAATGAAGAAAAAATAAGACACAGACACTATTATTAACTTATGAAATGTATTACCTTTTTAAAAATTGTATATTTTTGGTTTGATATTATTACCTCAGTCTGACTGCAGAAACCAGTCAGTCACCAGACGTGTACCAGAGTGAAAAGCGGAAGTATCTAACTCTGTTTTCTTGTTCGAACGTTGGACGTTTCACATATGGCCCATTTAGTCCAAGACTAGGTTTAATCCATGTTCAGGAAACCAGCCCTTAATCTTTAGGGGATTTATTTTTAAGTGAGTAAATTCTATTCCACTTATGCAAGTATGAGTTATTTAAAGTGTGTAATCATGCTCTAATCCACTCCTTTCTCTGGGGCTGGGAAACCTGCACACTGGATCAAGCTGGACACCAAATCTTGTTTGTCTACTGGGGCAACAGTTTACGACAAATAATAATGTTCTTTTCATCTTTTACTGAGATGAACTTAAAATAATAACACTCCTTCAACATTTTAAGTGTTTCTCTCCTTCTGCATCTTACTCTCTATCCCCTAAGCAATTGGCCATTATTTAAAGTATCTAATCAAGCTCTAGTCCACTCTTATACTCTCTTGATATTCTCTGGGGCTGCTCTAGTCCACATGTGCTTGTATAATTGTGTACACTCCTTGTGTACAAGGAGAAATGCTGCTTTACTACACATGGGGTCAAGCTGGCCTCCAAATCCCCCGTTTTGCTGCTCTTTTGCACACATGTGTACAGACTGGTGCTGTCCGACGTGCTGCTGTCCTGCTGAGTGCGCGTGCTGTGCAGAAACCTGTCAGGTAATGGCAGGCTTTCATGCAAATCGTGCCGCACAGCAGTGGCTTGTCTTATCCACTCCTGAGGTAATTGGTAAATGGATGTGTGCGCTTGAACGTGGCTCTCTCATTCCACCTCTGACTGGGCGTCGTGTATGGGTGTTGCAGGGTTACACTGCAATAGGGTTACGTCGTAAGGGTCTGCGTCTTCTGTTATGTATCTCCTGTTACTGATGCCATGAAGAGAGGAATCATCTTTGTTTACTGGTCATTAAAAAATAGATTGTGTGCTTTTGGGCAGTTTCAACTGTAGCCCTGTAGGTAAACATAATGATATGATTATATATAATTTGATATAATGTACTGTATTGTTCATTAATATAATGTATATCAATTTGCTGTTTTCCTATCGAATATCTATGTTATTAATCTAATTGTAATGTTTTTAACTGAGTACCTCTAGGTGAAATAATATGATAATATATGATATGATATTACATACAATCTGATGTGATTGATAAAATGATTGATCAAAATTCTTTTCCTGCAGAAAACTGTGTTGTTATTTTTAAGAATCGTAAATAAGAATGAAAATAATTTTCAATACGCACAATCTTTAAGACTTAAGATTTTCCATAACTCCTAATATCTTTTGCACAATAAAGAGTGATTAAAATACGTAAATAAGCTCTCTATTTATATGAACTCTTTCCTCTTGTTAATAAACCCAGACCTTTACCTGATGAGGCCAGAGAGCAGCGCTACCTTTCCGATTTCTCGCCATTAGGGGGCGCTTAAGAATCACTATTCGTCTGAAGATCTTTAAGCAGATTTCTGACTCACTTGACACTCGCATGACAGGAATTTACACTGCTTTAAAATAGAAACATGTTTATTTAGCATTTTGACAATTATTAGTTTTAGGTAGTTTGATTGATTTAGTCACTTATCTTGTAATAACTGTATTCTGTTGAAAGCAAGCCGAAATAAAAGCTGCTTCTAACAACCCTGCTCTGTAGTTATATGTATCACTACTTTATTGCCTGTCTCAGGTTGTGGTTGCTAGATATTTTAAGAAAAGTCTGCTATTTGTCCACTTCTAGCTTAAATCGCATAGAACACACGCGCAGCAAACACCTGAACAAGTGCGAAAACTTGGATGCTCTGAACGACTCGGACTTTCATCTTCTGCGAGTGTGAGCATAAAGAACAATCTCAGCAAATGTATTTGTGGTTAAAAAAAAGAAAAAGAAAAAAAAGAGGGGCAATTAATTACACTTATCACTTCCCCAATATAACCAGACATTTAAATAAATGTGTTTTTATAATTATATAAGTATTTCTCTTGCACTGAGCTTTTGATAACCAAAACCCACAACTTCAACCAGCGTTGCCTAAGTGTCAATAGAAATAAAGGTGTAATTTTACTAAATTTCGTGATCAGGGAATTAACCGAAAATATACAGAATTAGAATTATAGAATTATAACCCAAAATGCAGAGTGTTATTATTATACTCAATCGTAGACTTTCTTGTGGAAATCATGTGCGATCAAACTGCGATAAATTTCTGTGATTAAAGTACGTTTTACTTACTCTAGTTTAAGGTTATTTAACACCGTCGTTGTTGTTTTAATATTTTGCTTTTACTAAAGAAAATAAATATACATATAGCCTGGGTTAGAGGCGAGTGTGAAATGTAAGAGAGTGTTAATGGAACGTACACAAAATTATATATATATATATTGATGCTTTAATTTGAAAAACTTTAAGTTCAAACACTAGAAACAAACAGTCTAGTGTTTATGAACCATCATTTCAGCTGATGAAGCACAAGGTAGGTTTTACATGTTAAAACAGACTTAAATGCGGTGAGGATAATAACATAAAGGTTTTGTGCTCCAGTGTGTTTTTGCTTTTATAATTACATCTAATTTTCGGTAGTTCTGTATTTATACTTTTGTATTAATTATAACTTTTACTGTCTGTATAGAAGATGAAGGTCTTCCTTACCAATCACTAATAATCTTAAAGCTAGTGTTTTACGGGTCGAATAGATTATGTTTTTCACCTAAATGCACCAATCGCAGTTTTTTAACGATGCAAATATATTCAAAGAGTTATTCATTTTTATTTTAACCTTTGGTATTATTTCTCAAGCTCCACCAAGCGAAAAAACAGTCATTTTAGTGAAAGGTTTATATGAACAATTATATGATGTTTTAATTTAGTGGAAAATTGACAAATTGATAAAAGAACCGAACGCTTTAAGGCGAGGTCTTACATCACAAAATGAAGCTAATGTAAAGTAGTTTATTAGAGACATTATCTTACTACAAGCTAATTCGTCTTTTGATTTGTTAGACCTTTATTATTATCAACCTGTCATATCGCTGATATTATTAAAACAGAGGAAAGAGAGTATTTGTGCTTAAAAATGACAGAAGGCAGGTTCTTGTATATGCGTTTTATGTAAGTAATAAAATATTACTATAACATAAATATAAATGTGACATTGCAGTCTACATTTCGCAATCAACATACAACCAATGTAGTAAACAAAACATTTTTAATCCACTGCAACATAATTAACAGAGCCAAACAAAACGCTCCAAACACATTTAAGAAATAAATATATAGATATATAAATGGTCAAATTCATAAATGAAATATTAAAATATCTTCTTGGAATTAGTAAGTGTACAAAACTGCCCGGAAGGAACAAAAAAACCGAAAACAAACTCAGAACAAATACATATGTTTACATATTGGACATATTTACATATTGGAAATAATCATGACAACTATTTATTTAAAATCTTTTCTTTCTTTTCTTTTTTTTGGAAAAGTTGTATGTCCACACCGTTTCGAATAACAGAACTGCAAAAATGACCATCTGCTCCAAGCTGCTCACTCACAGATGCCTTTAGAAACGACACGAAACGCACAAGTTACGCAGGATCCCCTCTTCTAAAAGTCCTGCTCTTGGGGAAAAGAAAAGAGTCCCACAGCAGATTCTTTCATCCTCACAATATCTCACTTTATCCGTGTGTACAGGCCAGTGGATATGATTGAGTAGGACAGTGATGGACACAGCAGAGAAGATGCTCAGAGTTTGGGCCAATGTTCAGACCACAGAACCAAAGGGAGTACAGCACGATATACGGGCGCTGAAATTACCTGAGATATTTACTTTTTTCACTTTTGCTCTCCCACTTTCAGTAAGTTTCACTGCTTAAAGCCGGTCGAGAAACCTACCGATGCGAGACAGCTCCATCATTTGGATTATTTATGGAAAGTGTAAACAGGAAAACATCTTGTACGGCCTATTACTAAACTATTACGCTTTCTTTAGCATGTAATAGATAGAACAATTGCAACCTCATTAAAGAAGAATAAGTGCTCATGAAAAGAGAAATAACAAAAAATAAGAGCAAAACTTGAAATGACGAGCATGTTTTCTTTTCAGACTTAAGTCTACAGGGCTTTGCCTTCTCTATTCTAGGCGATGTCATGTATTTGATATAAGATCTGATATCTGTAAACAGTAAACAATTAACATTTGCGCGAATCATGGCTCAACGGTTGTGACGAAATGTTCTTTAATCGAATAATAAACCAAAACCCAGAATGATTAGAAATAGATAAAAAAGACATTTCGGTAAAAGCGAAATCTAATAGATAAATCGTCCCAAATAAAGTAAACATCACAAATGATATGACAACCATTACAAAAAAAAAAAATATATAAAATATGGTTTATCCTTATAATCTAGAAGCTGACTTTTTCGCACTTCCTTTGTTGTTGTACATTAGACAAAACCCAGCTCAGGTTAAGCCTGAGACCAAGAAACTGTTTTTTGTGACTCCGTTAAACCATCTGAAATAATCGAATTATTATTATTATTTATTCAAGAATTTAAATAAGTCTAAACGGGTTAAGTAAAAAACAGGCATTGGTTTTCTCTAAAGTGGCATGAAACTGATGTTTTAGTCTTTCACGAATTTCCCCCGCTATTTGTCTTTTATTTTGCGTCCCGTCTGCCGATGTTGCGCCACAAACTCCGGCCGCTGACACCAAAATGTTTTCCCCCACAACTTTTGCTGCGTGTCTTGCGTCTTGGGTTAATAAAAGCAAAACGAAATACTGTGGAATCCGTAGTCCCCCTTTCTTATGTTCTATTCTTTTCTCTTTTTGTTTTTGTTTTCTTTCTCAAGAAGAGCATTGTTCACGAGAGCAGTCACTGCACAGGACTTTGGAGTGTGTGATGGAGAGGGGGGGTCTCCGCCTGCGCGTAAACGTCCTCCATGCTGGGATGAGGGACCCCCACGGGCGTCATCCTTTTCTCTTTCTGTCTTCTGTTGCAAAACCAAACACGCACCACCTCCTTTTCCAACTGCAGAGTGCCGGCTAAAGTGCTGATTTCGTGCGCGGACGGTTTGGGACACTTCAAGAAATGGTTCTCCAGCGCCCCTTTGACTCCGACCTCGATCGAGGTCCTCTTCTTTCGTTTCCTGCCCTGCGCCGCGATCTTGTCCAAATTGGTGGGGCTGCCTGTGTTCGAGTCTGTCTCCTCCAGCCATTTGTTGAGCAGCGGCTTAAGTTTGCACATGTTCTTGAAACTAAGCTGCAGCGCCTCGAACCTGCAGATGGTGGTCTGGGAAAAGACGTTCCCGTAAAGCGTGCCCAGCGCCAAGCCCACGTCCGCTTGGGTGAAGCCCAGTTTGATGCGCCTCTGCTTGAACTGCTTGGCGAACTGCTCCAGGTCGTCGGAGCTGGGCGCGTCTTCGTCCGAGTGGTCCTGATGGTGGCTGAACGGTTGTTGCGGAGACTCCAGCTGGTTGTCGTGGCTCCCCGCGTCGTCGTGCAGCGAATCCCTCATCCCGGGATGATGATGGTGGTGATGAGGATGGTGAGGATGCAGAGAAGACGGCTGGGGGCTCAACATGGTGTAGCCCGTCTGCGAATACACCAGCGACTGATGGCCGCCCGAGGCAGCGGGGGAAAGAGCCGATAAATGGTGCGTCGTCGCCGGAGCCCAAGAAGAAGAAGAAGACCCGGGGTGGCTGTTTTGGGCAGCAGACTGGTGCACCAGATGCGGTGATCTGTGGTAGCCGTTGCCCAAATCCTCTCGGCTCGCCTGCACGGAGGCTTTGTGCTCCGCCTGGCCGAGGTGAGTGCCGCTTGTCCAGTCGGTGCTGGACGTTGGCAGCCACTGGTGGTGCGTCAAACTCATCGGATGTCCCGTGTTGGACGCCGCGAGCCCTTGTAGGTACTCGTGGTGCATCATTTTCTGCACCTCTCTGTAGGTCGTCCCCTGGTGCATCCTGTCCGAATCCGGATGCATGAGCGGGTTGGAAGGCAACGAGTTATTCCGCGGAATATACTGAGCTGTTGTCGCCATGGCTCCCGACTTGCAAAAACTGACAAAGTGCCGGAGAGATGCGTGCCCCTTTACGCACCCAAACCCAACCACCTGCTCCGGGGAGGGAGGGAGGAGGCGGAGGAGGAGGAGAAGGAGGAGGTCTTAGAGACGACGTGCGTAAAGACGCGCCTCCCACTTCGACTGTATTGGTTGCCACCGAGGGGCTGCGTCCAAAAAAATACGCGCGTACTCCCCTACTAAAAAGCTCTCCAATCTAGGGGGTCGTCCCTTTTTTTTATTTGTCTCCTGCCTTCTTTTTTTTTTAAAGAACAGTAGCATGCGATTTCTGTTCCCTCTCCGTGCACCGGACACCGTGATCCCAGTTACTCGCAATTGGCCGCTTTTTTCCACAAAGCTTTCTCTGTGTGTTTTTTCTCCTCCTCCTTTCCTTTCTTCTTCTCTCTCCACTAGTCTGAACCGTATGAAATCGCTGCCTCCCCTTTTGTGGGTTGTTTTTGCACATAACCACGTGGGGGAGTGCGGTTCTCTTTTTAGTCGAGTGCCAGAATATGTGCGCCCCCCCATAACCGTCTTAAATTAGTGTTGTTAGGAAATGTAGCTCTCCCCTTTCAAGTGCATTAGTATTCCCAAGTATTCCAACAACCACCCACTACTAGATTCATGGAGATCACTGGAGCGGATTAACATAAGGACTACGTTTTATGTTGATTACACAGCGCTCAGTATATTAGCCCTACAAACCCACTATTATTTATCCCGGGTGGTAATTGAAAGATATAATGTAGACCCGCGCTGATTACTTTTCTTTAGCAAGATTTCGCGGGACATTAAGATTCACTTCAAGAAATGCAACTACTATAGTTTGTGTGTACAAAATCGCCCACATAAACCACTTTTTAATATGGATCTGATCGCCGAAGTTTATTAAAGTAGTCTAGTAGTAGTCTATATTTGAAAGAAAATGAAATTGTTTATCACTTACATGGTTGAAACTAAATATGCGGTCTTTTATTTAATTTTTTCTAGCCTTACTTTTATTCTCGTTTTTTTTTTTTTTGCATTTGAGCTTTAATAAATGCTGGATCGTGTAAAGCACAAGCAAAGCTAGTTATTTCAGTATTTTTTTTTCTTCGATGCATTTTTCTAAACAGCAACTTCGAGAAATCCTGCCTTTCTCCCTCCTGGCTGCTTCTGCGCCGCTTTTCCCGGCTGCTCTGATTATTTTTCCCTTCACGTTTTGTCCCAATAGCAAATTACCAATTCTATGAATTGCAAAGCAGCCTCGGAGACGCTGAGGGCTGGAGAGGGGGAGATGCGAAGATTGAAAGGGATCTTTGCAAACACAATCACGTTCTTAAATGGAAATGTGGGGCTTTAAACAAATCTTACATCTCTCCTGTTTCAGTCGTCTAAAACTCCGCAATCAGGCGCACACTCCTTCTAAAACCGATGCTGTTTAGAAGATTTTTTTCGGGGTATCAATCCTATTTCAATTATATATTCCAATGTATTTTGGGCTAACGTTCGCATTTGTGTATTTGTCTTACCCCGACTGGGGTGTTTCCACAGGCTTTTTGGGAAGAAATGCGATGTAATGTTTGGGAGAAAGCGGCACGACACCAAAATCCTTCTCAGAGGTAAGTTTCCTCTTCTTCTGTTCCGCCTGTCTTTCTCGGAGTGTGTGTGCAAGTGTGTGTGTGTGCCGACTTTGGAAGTGTATTGGAGTGTATGAGAGTGTGTGTGTTCTTAGGGTCACAGGTGCTCGTCACCACTCTGTCAAAGGCGTGGTTATGTCCACTCATCATTTATTTATTTATCTCAGTGGCACGAAAAGTGAAGGTGTAGTCTCATGTGTAGCTTACATTTCTTAAGCCTTTGGTTTGCGGAGGATTTGTCTGGCTTTACCATGTTTGTACCCATCAAATTTCAACTACTACTTGCTAATCATATGTAATATCATGGTTTTTAAATCTCCAAAACTGATTATTTAGTTAGGCTAACACTATAAATCAGAGGTTTTTAAATTTAAAATTGAAGTCGTCTTTTTAAAAACGTATTTAAACCTTGAATCATGTGGATGAGCTCGTTTCATTTCTAATCTTAATCCTCGTCCCGGATCCACTCATCCAAATTTGTTGAATGGTATTAATTAACTTCGATCAGGACTTTTATAGAAACTGTTTAACTAAAATATATATTCTTACTGAGGTTGTTTTTAATAGGTAAAACAAGACCAAAATTCTTATACATTTATCTTTGGGAATAACTGTTGCGACATTAAAGTAATACGTGGCTTTTTAACATATGTTATAGATGAGCAGGATGACACACACACACACACACACACACACGCACACACACACACACACGTACAGTGAGGCAATGCTGAGTGTGATTCGGATGCCCCATAGAGCCGTGGTGAGACGTTGTTAATGGAGATGCTTTACTGTACTCTGACTCTCGTTTGAGAGTCTATAAAAAGCGCGCCGGTTTCTCTCTAAGCACCAACACAGAGCGACTCTTGTACTTGGTGTCCGTCGGAGAAAGTGGCTTAAAAAAGCGTCCAGATGCTCGCCTCACTTGTTCGCACATAATATGGCCTTGTCTGGGGCGGAGGTGCATTTTTGCGGGGATGCATGAGGTTGCTGTGGAGAGCCGAGCGCTGAAAGGGCCGCTGATGACCGACTTGCTCTACAGGAAAAAGACTAATAATGGGCCCCGTTCTCTATAAGATTTCTGCAAGACAGTAGCAAACAATTGTACTCTTTGACGAGTGAGGATGCACTAAATTTGGCTCCAGCATATTCCACATCCAAAAGTTTAAACAGAGGTTATGTTTATTTGTAACGTGCAACTTTAGTTTTAATCCACTTTTGCAAACACTTTGCGCGATTTTAGGGACTGTGATATTTGAAATCATTTAAGGGAAATTTGCTGCATCACTCTAAAACAATTTAGCTATATAAACTGATTTTATTATATTTTGTAACCGTGTTTAGACTTACTTGAGACTGATTGCAACACATATTATCAACTTTGTTCAAGACGTTAACCATCTTTTTGAGTATATTAAGGTGAACTTAAATGCTTTTGTTTAAAGTAAAACTTTCAAATATGCTTTAATTACGTCAGAATAAGAATTGTCATCAGGGCAAGCTCTTGTTTGTAGTGTTAATTTGCATTAATCTTCCACTTTAAACTCATACATTTAATTAGACATTACCCGTTTTGCCTAATTTGTAATTAAAGACTGTCAGAATTGCGCAGAAGAAAATCATAGACAAGGATGCATAGAAGAAAATGCTGAACAAGAATACACATTTTTCTTAAAATTTAGAATCGTGTTTGAAACAACATTTTCTCTATTGTAATAGTTAAGATATTAGTACGTTTCAGCTGGGCATTTAGTGTGTATAAATTTATCCTCACACTGTTTACTTTTTTTTTAACAGATATTTATAGAAGTTGCTCAAAAATAAGAGAGAATATGAGCTATTAACGTGAAAGAATTTCATTTAAACCACCCAAATGTCAAACAAAACACTTAAGCCTGCTTGTTTGTTTAGGATTAACCGTTTCTTCTAAAATGACATGTTCTCGGTGCAATTTGTGGTGTTCGTCGTCACCGAACAATTTCACCCGTTTTAACACAAACACGTATCTGAGTTTATTCGGTGTATTTGATGGACAGTTATGGACCGACGTGGTTTCCTGCGTTTTTATTAATTTATTTGCGTGTCTAATGGCCACAAAAGAAGATGACAAACATTGCAGAAAAGAAGAAGGGCAAAAGGGGGGGCTTTTCAACACGCACCAGTGATTTATTAGAGACTTGTGCAGTCCTAAAGCTGTCCTCTCTCTTTTTTTTTTGGTCTTTTATACAGTTTTATACACGCAAAGTTAAAGGTGTTTTAATGAAAGATTTGCCCTCATTCAAGTTCAACTGTCAAGCTCCGTGTTTTTCCATTCATCCATTTAGACGTTAGTTTCTCACCAATTCGCTTTGACAGACACACGTAATGGGCAGCGCGCTCCTGAAGTAGCCTCTCTCTCTCTCTCTCTCTCTCTCTCTCTCTCTCTCTCTCTCTCTCTTCTCTCTCTCTCTCTCTCTCTCTCTCTCTCTCTCCCTCCCTCTCTCTCTCCCTCCTCTCTCTCTCCCTCTCTCCTCTCTCTCTCTCTCTCTCTCTCTCTCTCTCTCTCTCTCTCTCTCTCTCTCTCTCCCTCTCTCAGTCTTTTTGGCTAATGAACTCAGGCGATTCCGCCAGAATCCCGAGGGAACGCAGGGGGGAATGTTTCCCTTTCGGTAAAAGGTGTGTGTGTGTGTGTGTGTGCGCGCGCGTGTGTGTGTGTGTGAGTGTGTGTGTGTTGAGTGTGTGTGTGTGTGTGTGAGCTATCTTTCTCCATCTCTCCACTTATCTTTGGGCTAATTAGGCGGGGCTCTGAAGACGCCAGCATGAATATTCATCACAGGCACCAACGCGCAATTAACCACGGAAAGAGTTACTTCAATCCCCGGCCAAAGAAAATAAAAAAGGAACGAACGAAAGAACGAAAAAGAGAGAAAAAGATCCCTTTCCCTCCTCCACTGTGGTCTCCAGCCAAGTTGTGTTTGAACAGAAAGTGTGTGAGAGCGAAGCGAAGAGACATGACATTTTTTTAAAACCCTGTTCAGTCTCTCCAAAATAAGTGTTTCCATTTAAATGGACAGTGACTGTATAATAACCTGTATAAATATTAGCCAAGTTTCATTTTAATTGCAGCTTGTAGAGTTCAAGATAAGTTGGTATTAATATCTACAAGAAATATTTTTAGTATTCCAAAAGTTCAAAAGTCCAGAATGTCTCGGTTATGTAGCCACAGTTATGTAGGAATAAGGTTATACATCTTAAAGTTTAACATCATACATTTTTATATTTGCACCAAAATTTAAATATGCACACATGAGATAATTAGATTTTTTTAAAAAAGGCAGAAAAAGAAAACAAGAAAAGTCCTCCTGGACTACAAAAACACACTCTCCGAAACGTGGACACTCAAGCGTGCAAACATGCACACACACACACACACACACACACATACTTTTGCCATCTTAATACTGGAGTCTAATCCTTAACTTCAGCTAATTATTTCACTCTTTCATTTTTCATCAAATCTTTTGAATAGATTTTTTTTAATGATGTGGACAGGTGTGACATACACAAATGTCTTCACAGTCAGAAATATCAGGCTTTCCTGTCTTTTTGAGGGCAATCAGCAATACCTTAAAACATGCACACAAACATGCATAGCTTTGTTATATTCTGCATTAATTTGTATACATTCTGTATACTTAACTCTAACCCTGACCTCAGCTAATCATTTTACTCCTTTAGTTTTTAAAACTAAACCTGCAACTTTTTAAATAATACACTTTTCACTTCAAAAAATATCACCACACATCGCAGGAATACTGCCACAAATCTCAACTATTCCACCTTTAAGAGACAATCAGGTGCTGACCTACAAATATGTACCCACACCACTCACCCACACACACATGCAGTTTGTATCTTCAGAAAATCTTTTAGTTTTCCAAATAAAAAACTTATTTCACCTTGCGCAGTTAAAGGATTCTGATATTTCAAATCAATTTAGTGAAATTGCTGTGTCACTCTAAAACACTGAAGCGATAAAGGTTGATTTCAAAATATTTGTGACTATACTTAGACTTACTTGAGACTGATTACAACACATATATTACCAACTTTGTTCAAGACCATAACAGTCTTTTAAAGTATAATAGGGTGAACTCAAATGCTTTAATTTAAAATAAGACTTTCACATATGCTTTAATTTCATCAGTGTAGGAATGCAGTTGTCATCAGGGCAAGCTCTTGTCTGTAGTTTTAATTTGCATTAATCTTCACCTCTAAACTCATACATTTAAAAGGGCATCACCTGTTTTGCCTAATTTGTAATTAAACACTGTCAGAATAGCACGGTAGAAAATCTTAGACAAGGCACCTTTTAAAAGACAATCAGGTCCTGACAAATACCTACAAATATATCAACATACACATACAGTTTTGTAATCTTTATACTTAACCCTTATCTTCAGAAAATCTATTACTCTTTTAGTTCCTCAAATAAAACTTCCTACTTTTAATAAATGCATTTTTTTCTAACAAACAAACAATGTCCTCAAAAAACTACACATCTATCTTTTAGACGACAGTCAGGTCCTCACCTCTAAATAACATACAAACACACAGACACACAATTTTGCAAGCTTTATACTTAATCCTTGACTTCACAAAATCTTTTATACTTTTTAGTATTTTTTAACAACCCCACAACTTTTTAAAAACATTTATTTCTTTATGAGAACCAGTCCTCATATACAAAACCGTCCTCAAAATGTTACAAATCTCTTGACTTTTAAGGAAACAATCAGGCCTTAACCCATACCTGAACACAAACCTTTTATGCTTAACCCTTATCTTCAGAAAATTGTTTTACTTTTTAGTTTTTTCATAAAATCTCTCACTTTTAACAAAACCATTTTTGCTTATGTGGCCTGGTCCTCACAAACAAAAATGTCCTCACCAAGCAAATAATCTCCAACTGTTTAAGAAAACAATCAGGTCTTAGTCCCAGACCAGTAACTGTACCACTAAGGTACTCATGAGCAAGCTTCCGTTCCCAGGCACTACACCTTGGCCACTGCCAAAAAATCGCTGCCCACTGCCTTCCTGGATGGGTCAAATGCAGAGGCCACATTTGGTTGAGGTGCACTGTGTGCTGTGCTGTGGTGTGTTCACAATGACAAATAATCACTCACTCAGTCACTCACAACTTCAGTTATTAGTTTTAGATTTTAATTTTAAAAATCTCCAAAAAAGATATTTTTCACTTCTGTTGACCAGTCCTCACAAAGCTTCAAAACTCCTATTCTTTTAGATGACAGTCAGGTTCTCACCCATACTTGAACACACACACACACAGACACACACTTAGACTTTGTTTGGTGCCCTAACCTGTGTGGCTGCTGTGTCCACTGAGGCCTCAATCCTCTACTTTGAATTCAAGGTGATCTTTATCCCGTCCCCCCTCCTCCTGGGTGTGCACTCGCCACTGGCTTCCATAAAGGCGTGTTTATGTATGTATGTATGTGTGAAGGGGAACACGGGCGGCTTTTTGGAGGGGGTCGGCGCAGATAAGCAGCGGAATTTGTGCCGCCTGAATATGGATGGCGGCTCTGCTCTTAGTAAGCGGCTGATAGAGAGGTAAACAGCTTGTGGGCTGAAGGGCTTCCAAGCATGCACCTGAATACATTGGGGACTCTCGCTTCTGTCTGTCACCTCAACACCTGATCAAGTCAACGTTATTTCCTATAACTAGACCGTACTGTTGCCCTGCAAATGTTGGAGGGACTGCTAATGACGAGACTGGACATAGAAATAGAGCTCGGACCTTCTTGATTCGCTTTATTTATTGACTTAAATTATGGAAACAGTATAGAAGAAGGGATAGAAGAATGCTCAAAAATGGTCAACACCTAGCGAGAAACACAATCTCAATCTATTGACATCTTGGACATTTTAAGTCATTGGAAGGTCACTGGTTCAAATCCCAGACCAGTAAAGAAATTTCAGTTACATATGTATATAATATTTGCAAGTTGGGACATTCTACAGCTTAATATTAAGTGGAAGTGAATGATTATTTATCATTGTGAACACACCACAGCACACAGTGCACCCCAACCAAATATGAACTATGCATTTCACCCATCCATGAAGGAGCAGTGGGCAGCTGACATGGGCATCGCCCGTCTGTAGATTTCATGTGTGATATGTGTCTCATGTATGTGCATTATTTCTATAAGAAGTTCTTAAAAGGGTGCAAAACTCCACACACTTTGCATGCTGAGCTGTCAGCATTGAAAGATATAGTCAGCCCCCCTTGTAGATTAGGAGCGCACGATTCAGAAAATCTCATGATTCGATTCAGATTCTTGGGTGCAAATCAAGTAATTCAAAATCGATTCACGATTCATAAACGATTAATGATTCAATATATAGATGAACTTGTTTCCAGATTGTTGTTGTGAGTTACTTGTTCCATTTTACTGTGGCAGATAAACAAAATAGTTAAACTGAATCAAATGTAGTTTAGGGTTTTTAGGGATTTTTTGCAATGCATGAATCGATTTTGAATCGAGAGAGAGTAAGAACTGTGATTGATTCGATTTGTTTGCACACCTCTAGTGTAGATCAGACACGCTGAGGTCATGTATTATAGCATCATGTATTTATTGTCTTGTATTTAACCATATTAGTTGCTTATTTTATTGTGAAATTTTATTGTTAATGTTTTAAAGCACCTACACTGTAGCTATTCTATGTGTATTGAACATATTTATTTTATAGATATTGCCACTCTAAATGCATAATTTGAACCTCTTTATTGAAGGTTGTCTATGTTTTTATGTTTTACACACTTTGCATGCTGAGCTCTCATGAGGTAAATAGTCAGCATCACTGTGTATTGTCTCACACGATTCAGAAAATCTCACGATTCAATTCTGGTTCTCTGACTCAGGATTCAGTTAAAAATCAATTCACGATTCAATACGTAGATGGATTTGTTTCCAGATTGCTGTTTTGAGTTACTTTCCTCATTTGACTGTGACATATCAACAATAAAATCACACTGAATCAAATGTAGTTTAGGGTTAGGGGTAAGAATAGTCTTTTTGCAATCCTTGAATCGATTTTGAAAAAGAATCGTGATTCAATTTGATGTTTTTGCACACACCAACTGTAGATCAGATGCACTGAGGTCATGTATTATAGCATTATTATTATTATATTTATTGTATGCGGTCTCGTATTTAACCGTAATATTTACTTATTTTATTGTGCACATTGTATTGTTAGTGTTTTGAAGCACCTACACTATAGATATTCTATGTGTATTGAACATATTTATTTTATAAATATTGGTGCTGTAAATGCATAATGTGAACCTCTTTATTGAAGGTTGTCTATGTTTTTATGTTTTACGTAAGGTAGAGAGAACAGTGAGTTTTCTTTGCATGCACAGATATTCAGACACAGAGCCTTCATTTATTCTATATAAACTAATTTTTTCTACAGGGTGAAGACGAGCTGATTTCATTGCGGTAATTCACCTGATCTGAGTAAGTAAGTATCACATGTCTGCCTGACATTTCCTTCTTTAATCTGATGAGTAATCTGACAGTTTGAATGATATACTTCCTTAAACATACACTCCAATTACTCTGAAAATTTAGCTCAAATTACATAAGCTGTTGTCTTTCATCCTTGAGTATGAAATTGGGATTTAAAAGGTGCACAGAACATGACATATGACAGTTGTTGTTGATCGAAAAGAATAGAAAGGAAGTCGGCGTTTTTTGAATGTTAGTATAAACAGAGAAATGTTTTTTATTTGTTTATATTTGTTATTTGAGCACTCACATTAAAATACAACAAATGGTTGAGTACAGCACACAACAGAAATTCATTAAGCTGGAGAGTTGCTTCAACTCACAGAAGGAAAAATGTGCTCTCTTTTAATTAGGAGAGCTTTTTTTTCTACACCTTTGCAGTCTAATGGAAATTTATAGGAACATTTTTTGGGCGAGTAGACTTTCTGTGTAGGTTTGAGAGCTAGATTTTGCTGAAAAAACTGTGGTCAAACTTTGACTGTGGCTCAGTGTGACTCACAGATCAATGTTTTAAGTGAGATATAAAACTCCTGATGCTGTAACATGTTTTTACTCTAAAATAATAGTGTTATTATACAGTAATTACATACTAGCATACATGTCATTACAGTATTATACAGTATAATTATCTTTATCGCACTACATTATTTCACTGCTGGCATTGTACTGATACATGCGAAATGAGATAAAATCTCACTGTTTAAACATTCTTCAGCTACTGCTGTTTTTAATATTCTCGGTGGATTATCACTCCTCGGTAAGTGGCTGGAGAGAAGACCGTCCTCGGTGGTGTTAGTCATACAGTGCGCTGGGGAGAATCATTGCAAACCCACTCATTTACACACCCGCACACACACACACGAATATACTAGAGATGTCCAGAGGCCCTCTCTAAAGTTATTAATGAGGTGCTTCCTTTTAATTAGATAGTAATTCATGTTAATGCATGCTTAATGGAGCCCAATCATCCCCTTTGGTCACTACGTGTGCTTTTGCAACGTTTACTGGAGCTGCCCCTTTTTTCATCTTCCTGTATTTATGCACTGTAACCCATTGCTGTAAATTCACAATTATAGTATTTTACGGTATTTTCATACCTCACTAAAATATTTTACTTTTTAAGAAAGCCTGTACTTCTACAGCAAAACTGTGTACAGTTACTCACTTTACACATAAAGCATTCTGGGTGTCGGGCTGAACGATAGATACCTGAAGATAGCTGAAAGAAGGTGATGAGTACCTCAGTGGTGCTTTTTCCTGGGCCAATAAAGGTACCAGTGGGGTACTCATGAGCAAGGTGCTGTGCCTAAATACTGCTCCATGGGTCCTGCCAAAACGTGAATGCAAAATTGGCTTAAATGTAGTCACATTTCATTGTTGTGCAATGCGTGTGCTATGCTGTGCTGTGTTCACAATGACAAATAATGACCCACTAAAAATCAGCCACGAATAAAACATAATCTGCATCATAAATGAAACAAATATTTGCTGGAGATAACACAGCACAAGACTGTCAAAAATGACTGTAAATATCAAGTGAAACTGAGTGATTTTTTGTCATGTGAACACATGGCAGCGCAACAAAATCTCTGGTGAGAAGTGCCTTGCTCATGAGTACCTCAGTGGTACCTTTTAATATTTGTAGCAGTGAGTGATTTTGTCATTGTGAACACACCACAGCACAGTGCACCACAACAAAATATGACCTCTGCATTTGACCCATCCGTGAAGGAGCAGTGGGCAGCTAACAAGGGCAGCGTCTGGAGAGCAGTGCTTGGGGATAGTACCTTGCTCATGAGTACCTCAGTGGTAACTTTACCGGCCCTGGATTCGAACCTGCGACCTTCTGATCACAGGGCAAACACCATACTGTTACACCACCAATTGCACCAGTCTGGGATTTGAATCACTGACTTTCTGATCACTGAGAAAATTCCCGAAACGTTATGCTTCCAACTGCCCCATGAAAATAAAGAGTTAGACGATGCTTAAAAAGTCCAAGATGTCAAAAGGTTGAGATTGTGTTTGTCAATTGGTGTTGAACATTCTTGAGCATTCTTCTATCCCTTCGTCTATACCGTTTCCATAATATACTTCAATAAATAAAGTGATAGAAGAATGTCAGAGCTCTCAAAAAGTTAGGACTGTGTATCTCAGTTGGCATCAGAGCAAGTTAAGTTTCGTTGTTAGCAGTCCCTTCAACATTTTACACTACCACTTGCCCCAATACAGTATGCTTGGTGTGAAAATACCAAAAATGGCTGGCAAGTCTGCTGCTGGTAATTGGAAATTTACACTGAAATCTCTTTTACGGTGTGTTTTGGTGGTGATCTAGTGGGAAGAGTGTTTGCCCCTGAACTAAGAAGTTGTGGGTTCAAATCCTACCTCCAACACTACTACCACTACAGGGTCCTTGATCAAGACCCTTAATCCAAATTGCTCCAGGAAAACTGTCCCTGAAACTAGGAAATGAAAGTCCATCTGGAGTGTGTCTGCTAAATATCGTGAATGTAAGTGTGTTTTCATTCTTCCGTTGGAGTTGCACGTTTTTTGTTCCAGAATAAGCGTAATAGACCAATCAGAGAGCTTTGTTGCTGTGAGGTCAGGGGAGGCTCACGACATCAGAGTCTATTAGAGGACATGACTCACACAATCATATATACTGATCTCAGATAGAAAAATCGCTCCTGAGAGCATCATCATTGACCTGTTGAAATGCCAACCGTCTGTCATCTCACAGGAGTTTGCGGAGGAAAAGTTCAAACGGCTTCCGCCTCATCAAGCCCGGCTCGTTTGTGACCGGGGGTGAAATTTGCTAAAAGTGGGTTCAGTGTTGGCCAAACTACTTTTAAATCATAGTTTTTGGAGCTACAAGCTACTTCTAATTAAAAGTAGCAAAGTTACAGCCAAACTCCTGTTTTAATATAGTAGTTCACTACAGTACAAGCTGCAGAGTAAGAGTAGCTAACTACATCCTGTCACGTTTGGTTATGCAGCCTTCGGAACAGAGGATGCAGATGCATGAAACATTGTTCACTCTTACGCTCTTTAATGTTTGTAAAAGAGCAAAAAACACACAAACAACACACACACCAGCTTGCGGATCTATTTCGCATGGATATTATTATAAAGACATTTAAAAATCCTTTCAACTTTGAGAACAGCGCTGTGCTCGTCAATGTCACTTCACAATGTCAGTTTGAACAATGATGTGATCAAACCTCTAATCGGTGGTACTCTCCCAGCTGTGTTGCGCGATTTATCTCATGCACCCAAGACATGTGAGTATCTAGTTCAAACTCTGCTGCTAATGCCAAGATGTGATTTTTCTTCATTATAAAGATAATCTCTTTTATGTCGGCTAAGCTACTGCTCTTATAGGAACACGTCACAATGTTTACATGAAATAGGAACAAATGTGGACGCTTTTCGTAACTTAGCAACAACAAACGCTGAGAGAAGAGCTGAGAAAACGCTCTGGAAGTAAGTTTTTGACCGCTCTCAGCACAAATAACAAGTTTGGTGGACACAGGTCCTTAAAGGTACGCACACATAGAACTAAAGACGTCATTGTTTAAAAAAAATCAGTTTTACTCGTTTACATGTATCCACAGAATCACAGTGTTTTGAAAAATCTTCATTTTAAAAATTATGTGTTTATAATAAAACTATCCACATGTGTGTAAACAGGCCCTCAGTCTCTCAGGTACTTGCACATGGATTGCCACATGAAAGCAAAACCAAACTCCCTGCAAGTTGACGGAACTTCCTCTTAGCACTTTCTCCATAATGTCTCAGGATTAGCACGGTGTGAGCCTGGTGTGGCGGCTTGCGCTCTAGGACTGAAAAGCACACACAGAACATTTGGGTTAAAGTGAGGGTGACCAGACGCTAACATCCAGGTCGTGCTGGCTTAAATATCCCAAACCCAGGTGTAAGGAATCACCTTAAAACGAGTGAGCGACTCAGCTCCACGGGTGACGTGCTAGCATTACGTCATCCATCTTCACCAACGTGGACTCCATTCTCCATTAACTTCTGCCATTTCAAAGCCAATCAGAAACAATGAAAAGGTTTTGCAGAGTGAGAAAAATAATTTTAAAAGTATTTTTAAACTTCAGTACAGATAAGCTACTAAAAAAGAGTTAAGCCTGTTGCGTCTTTAATTTTACTTAGCTACTCCCCAACACTGAGTTGGTTTATCACCTTGAACGTTCCCCCTAACAATAAAGACAATTTCTGTGCTTGTAAAAACTTTTACATGCGAGGGGTAGAAAGGGCGAGAGCATTCACGGCGAAACCGACTTCCGACAAAGAGCGGGGTCGCGGCCGGACACTGACCGCTCGAGTCTCAGCGCTGTCTGCGGTCAAGCACTTGCAGGCCGACTGAATTGAGTTAGACTGCTTTTAATTGTGGATTGACCGGTCTGAGAGCCGCTTGAGCTCGGGTCACTCCCGATAGCATAGGTGCAGTCCCCAAAGCCCAGCTGCAATTTCAACCGCCGAGCTCCCGAAACGGGCAGACACAGAGCTGGGAAACGTCTGAATGATGAGCTTTAGAGTTTATATGGAGGATTAGAAAAGATTCGGCTTGTTTGCTTGAACGGGGAAACATGGGGATGCACCAGAAATGGACTGTTGCAGGCACACTTACCTGATCATAGGTTCAAATCTGGTTATGTTGTACACTGTAAAAAATGTAAAATGCTAATTTAGACTATAGCATCTTTGTGCTTTGACATTACATTATCGAAAAACTTTAGATTTTCAAGTTTCCTACAACATAAATACTCCGTATTGCTGGATATCTTGGACGTAGTGAGCTACTTTTATTCTGTAGCATGTAGTGTAGGAGTGAATTTATGTGATTGATTATTTGTCATTGTGAACACACCACAGCACACAGTGCACCATGACCAAATATTTGACCCTACCTCTGAAGTCATTTTTTGACAATTTTCTGTTTTATACATAATGTCATTCTACATAATGTAAGGAACATTTTGTGAAAATTTCACATTTCACTGAGTAAGGTCACGGCAAATTACGGGCTCGGAAAAACGTGTTTTTGAGAAATTTCAATTAAAAAACATATTTTCAACATGGATGCACAGTTGAACTGTAATTATCCTGACCATGTGTAATATACCAAACTAAAGCCTACATTCCTCTGTTTCCAGTGATATATGACACATTTATGGGAAAACTCTGATACTTGCAAAATTGCTCTATTTATGACGAGCATCGCAAACAATTTAGACCAATAACACTGAAATAAATGGTCACAAACACACACACACACACACACACAGAGAAACTTGTAAAATTATCTTTGTGGAGACATTTCATGGACTCCCATAATCACTAGATGTATATAATTTTACAGCTAACCCTAACCCTAACCCCAAACTTAACCTTAGTAACCAAATGCACATCTTTTGCCTCTTTTAGTTTCTCAAAGCACATTTTCTATAAAGTAATTTTTCCTCTCAAATGTCCCCACAAAGCCCAAAAAATGAATAAAAGTGATTTTAGGGGACAAAACAGCCCCCAAAGTTCCCCACAACACATAAAAACATACACACACACAGACACTATTTTTAGAGGTAGCAAGCATAAAATGTCCATGGACTAGGCTGGTTATCTTGACAAAACGTTCACCCATCGAAAGCAACATGCTGATTCTGACGTGTACGCAGTGTCACCAAGCAAAAGCAAGCAGTAGCACCCGGCTAAAGTCGAAAGTTTTCTGCCGCCCCTTGATCTGACGTGATTGCAGCGAATGCACATTCTAATGATAGAAAAGAAGTTCCTAAACCGAATAACACCCAAATCACCAGGTGTTCTTGCACAGAAAGTAATCCTCAAGACATTAGAAGGGCAATGTTTACGAAAAATCACGATTTTCACTATTTATCATGTTAGAAATTAAATATCAATCGTTATATCCTGAAACCTCACTACATAATCTATCATTTTCTGCAATAAATTCCTATTTTGGATCTTTTTCTCGACTACTTTGACGCTCTTTATCTCATAATTAGATCTGCCGACATTAGCCGGGTTTTCACAGGTGGGGTCACATATGAGCTCTGCATTAGACGTATCCGTATAGGAACAACGGCTAGCGTTCCTCAGTGGTACCTTTACTGGTCCGGGACTTGAACCGACGACCATCCTCCAATCATAGGGCAAACTCGCTAACCGTTATGCTAAGAGGTGGAAGTGTCTGAGTGATGTAATCCCATTTTAATCCCAGGTTTAACATCATGCTTAACGTTTTTAATTAATGCGCTTTAAGAGTATTCTACAGCACAAATATTAAATATTCCTGGATGAAACTTCTTCCTCCTCTCTCAACCCAGCCAGGACTATTAAACGCCTCATTAGCTGACGATCGCCGTGCCGACGCTCCGTCCCAACAGTATGGTGTTTTGGCACGTGCACCGGCACATAACAAGCTGGTACAAAGCTGGTCCTCCTTCTTCACTCCCTCCTTTAGGTTTCTTTATCTCCTCCTCCTCCTCTTCTGTTTGCTACCTCCACAAAAAAGGCTATGCTGCTGTTTTAGGCGAACTCCTTTTTTGCCGAGCGGGACGGGGCGCGTTATCTGTAATCCTGCAGGTCCCTCACTCAAAACGAGCGTAGTAAACTCCCTCTCAGGCCTAATCCGGCCATACCTTTTTGATGACAATTTTTTTGGGACACACACACACGCTCTTTCTTCGTGGGGGCAAGAAGGACGGGTGAAGTGAGGCATCTCTGATTGCTGCACTTATCTACAAGCCCTTATGAATTATGAGGCTTCTTTTACCCCCCTCCCGAATCACCCTACTCCCCCACCACCACCAATACACCCCACTCCACCCTCCTTCTCCTCCTCTGTGTTATCGTTTACACTCATTTTCTGGCAATTAAAAAGCAGTGGTGCTGCAGGTCCTTTCGCCCGCAGTGCAACGCTCCGGCGCTGATGAATAATTTCTGCTCTCTGCCGCGACGCTGGCCCTCTTTTCATGTTCGCGCTTTGTTGATTTGCCATTAAAACCCTGTGTGTGGTTAGCTGTGCCAGAAATATGAAAACACACACATACACACACCAGCAGGCACTTGGGCGCATGAGCGGCTGTCCGTCAGATTTTATTTTTTTGCAAATCTGGCTTCATTGTGTCGGTGATTCATCTCATTGAGATATGTTCGTGGAGCACACAATGGGTTTGTTTTCCTCCCGACATCGTTCTCAATTATTCGTGGCCTGATTTGATTTGAGTGTTTGATACTTGCGTGAGCGCTCACACAGACTTCTGGTTTATTACTTCTCCGCCGTCATGTGTTTCCTCAATCATATATGGGGGTTCAGTGTACAGTGACTCCAATGGCTCAACATAAATGCAAAAATCACAATACAAATGGAAAAGCAACAAAAAAATGTAAAAGCTACAACACAAATGCAGAAGCTACAACACAAGTGAGCAGTGACCCGTGTATATTGTTGGTCCATTTTTCTGGTGTACTTTTATTGCCAGCAGACAGGTGGATTAATGCATGTGCTTCTGTTGTAGCCCTTGTATTCATGCTGTGTCTTTTGCATTAAAGTTGTAGCTTTTGCATGTGTTGTGGCTTTTGCGTTTGTGTCTTTTGCATGTGTTGTAGCTTTTGCATTTGAGTTGTGTCTTTTGCATTAATGTCGTAGCTTTTGCATGTGTGTTGTGGCTTTTGCGCTTGAGTTGTAGCTTTTGCATTAAAGTTGTAGCTTTTGAATTTACATTTTAACTTTTGCATGTGTGTTGTAGCTTTTGCGTTTGTGTTGTAGCTTTTGCATTAACATTTTAACTTTTGCATGTGTGTTGTGGCTTTTGCATTTGTGTTGTAGCTTTTGCATCAATGCTGTGGCTTTTGCATGTGTGTTATGGTTTTTGCATTTCTGTTGTAACTTTTACATTTATGTTGTGGAGTTTCAAAATGACAAAAGTGGCAAAAGGACAACCATTACCATTATTTTTCTACTGGTCATCTGGAGTTGTCTCAAGTTATTTTTCTTGTAATCTCATGGATAATGAAAAATGTTTCCTTAAATTCCTTAAAATTTTGCCAGTAGGGTCATAACTTGGCAATATCATCATAATGGATGAACGAGTCTGAGTCTGATTTTACTGATTATAAACTCACAATTCCAAATATCAGTATGTCTAACAGTGCTGGAGAATTAAGTCACCTGAAATGGAGACATTTACAGCTTTACCATCTTGCAAATTGAAAAATAAAAAGAGATGTTATGTCAAGACCATAAAAAATCTGTGATTTCAAGATAACAAGAAAGAAAAAAACCCCAAAATAAACATCCAACAAGTTAAGCTGAGGTGAGGTACGGTGATGCCCCCCCTCCTGTTTCTGTCGACTCGCGTCTTTCACTCTCATTGGCTGTTGCTCGCCGGCTATTGGGCTTGATGTTTAGCAGGTTAGATATCAGATCTGAATCTGCAATCAGTTGTAAAGTTTATTTGACGCATTTGTAGTGTTCACACCTAGCAATTGTTGATCACAGATTAAACTTGGAGTTGTGTCCAATCAGAGGTTTTTATCAGCAGCTTAAAATCAACCTTCAAATCCTGTAGTATGAACAAGGCTTAAAGGGACGAGTGAGGGGGAAAATAAATGTTAAAACATCACCTTGACTAGCCGAAAATATGTCATGAGGACAGGAAGTTAACACACATGATTTTCTTGTGTTCTCTTCTCTAGGGGCTCAGTAGTGTTGGTGTGTCTGAAGTACAGGGAGTATGTGTGAGTGTGTGTGTGTGTGTGTGTAGTGAGTGATGACTAGGCTGGAGTGAAGACTGTGGTGTTGACAGCAGAGTAAATGATGCAGTTTGTCTGTTGGTGAAACCACACACTCACTGCTAATCACACTAACACACTATTTGATAATGAACACAGTATCTCTCTCTATAATGCATACACACACATGCACACACACACACACACTTTGGGGACATTCCAGAAACATAATCATGGTGGCCCAGACAGTTCAACAGAATGACAGAATGAAATACATTTACATTTACGATATTTAGATATGTTGCGGCTTTTGCGTTCGTAATGTGACTTTTGCGTTTGTGCTGCAGCTTTTGCATTTTCAGTGTAGCTTTTGCATGCGTGTTGTGGCTTTGGCGTTTCCATTGAGGCTTTCGCATTTGTGTTGTAGCTTTCGCATTTGTGTTGTGACTTTTGCGTTTCCTTTGCGGCTTTTGCATTCTAGTGAAACTGTCTGGAACATAGCACGTAATGTCTATAGCTAAATAATGCCTATAACTGCCCCTAAATCTAGCTTTAACCATAACCTTATTAATGAAAATGAAGCCTTTTCTGTTCTTTTAGTCTTCTTTCATTCACATTAATATAAAAACATTTCTTTGTCAATTTTATCCCCAAAGGTAGGTCCGGTCCTAATTTGCAAGTCTGAAATTCATTCCTTAAATAAGTTGAGATCAGAAACACACACACACACACACACACTGACCTGTAGCCTCACTGACAAACAGAAGATATAATGGTTGCCAGAGGCGTTGCTTACTCAGTGTTTCACTCCATCTCCATTACTTCTGTTTCTCAACCTCTTTCACATTTCTTGCATCCGGAATGAGGAGTGTTCGTGAACACCATCTTCTATTAGGCTCTGTGGAATAAGGAAACGTCACATTGTGTACACACACGTTCGTATGGACGTGACACACATTTTCATGCCCACTTGCACAAACACAACACCTGTAGCGAGTGTTTAGGGGTGAAAGAAGCCATCCACGTCCTTAATCTGGACATGATTCCTCAACATATGAGGGATATTTTCCATTCTGTCTGAAACCTCGTCTCTTAATCACCTACAACTAGTGTCTGTCTTCACGTTCTGTTTAACCAAGTGCAATCACACAGTCCAGTTAAGTGTTTAGAGGATTTAGGAATAATGACAGCATGTTACAATAAAAGGTTATACATGATTTAAGATTGTTAATAGGTTATTGACAGATTTTTATATAATTAATAAGCAGTTATAACAGTTGTGATACATAGATGCAGAATCACTATTTGGTGAGATCTCATCTTGTAAGTTGCTCATCTTTTCTCGTCCCCTTGTGTCAGGCAGAATGTTAAACTCTCAGCCGTTTGTTAACATGCTGTTAGCATTATAATGCCAACAGAATTATGGTCGCCTGGCAGTGTTCTTCCTCTTTGGGGCGATTTTGATTTTTTATGAGTTATCATAGATATCAGCTATCTGCCTACACTGCAAAAAATGAAATCTTAACAAGCCAGAAAATCTTAAAAAGAAAAAATAGATCTTTTTTTTTTTTTTTTTAATTTTAAGAATTACTGACTTGACTAGATTTGTGTGAGATAAATAATCTAATTTTAAGAAATGTTGGCTACAATTATCTCATTAAGAAAAAATTACTGATTATAAGAACTTCATAAAATGAAATAAGAAATTTAATTAAAAGAACGGACAGGTTCTCATGCTCTCAACTACGAGTTAAGAAATTCATGACAACTTTGCTTATTTTAAGAATATTAAGCTAAAAACATGGAAAAATGGAAAGATTTTTTTTCTTGTTTTAGGAGACCTTTACAAGATAAATTTTCTCACTATATTGGCAGATAATTTTGCTTGATTCTGGAGCCTTTTTTCTTATTATCCTTTTCTTTTTCTTATTTTCTGACTGATTTTTTGCAGGGTAAACCAACCTTGCAGTCTGAGTTGAGGATTGTACCATCTATTGTGATGTTTCATGTTTCACTGAAACTGTCTCAGGAAAGATGTTTAAGAATAATGTTTATATTTACAAACTGTACATTATTATCACTCCTAACTGCTGCTGATCTGGCACACACTTAACGCCAGACGATTGAAATAGTAATCATCCTCAAATGACTGTTGCTGCAATAATAATTTTTGCACAGCCGCAACTTATTTGCACAACCATTGAACATTGAATGTATATATCACTGGTCACTTTCTCACTAACTGTTTCTGCACAAATTATTGAAAAATATTGCACAGACTCCGGTTCTTCACTGCTGTTAAAATATATGCACAAACTTAAATGTTAGTCATACTTTTTAAGAGATACTGTTTTATTAATAGACTGGACATAGAATTTTCATATTATAACTGTTTCTAACCTCTTGCACATCCAGTGTAAAAGTCAATTTCCACTTTTGTAGTTAATACTGCATCCAAACTCTGTCTCCTCTACTTCTATTTCTAGTTCTAGTTTAAAGTTATATTTAATATTCCATTTCTAGTTTAAAATGTATATTTTGTATTCTATTTATATATGTTTATTCCATGTGCTTTATTTGTTCTTTGTTCCCTATTTTCCTATTGCACTGAAAAAACTGGAGCCACGTCGTCTCGTCTCTCGGTATATCTGTACAGTATATAGCAGAGATGACAGTAAAGTTTACTTTGACTTGAACTTGATGGCATTTTTATCACTAATTATTAATGAGTTACTGACATTTATATCTGATAAAAGTAGCCTTATTATGAAGTTAATAATTATCTGAAATGCAAATCATGATTTCAGATCACATTCAAGTACATGATATCACTTTTAAAAATAGTGTAAATTTTAGACTCAGCTTTTAAGTGTGTATATGTTGTACTTGTCTGTAAACTATAATACAACCAGCTGTGTTGACACACACCTTGTGTTTTTACAGTAAGCAAACTGTATTTGATATTTACAGTAACACTGCCATTTTTCTACAGTGTTGTGCTGTGTTGCTTATTACACATTTTTCTCTCTTTTCGGGAATCAACATATAATTTTTAAATTGATGTTGCTATGGCGGGCGGCATGGTGGTGCAGTGATTAGCACTGTCACATCACAGCGAGAAGGTCCTGGGTTCGAACCCTGGGGACGGCCGGAGGGTTTTTCTGTGTGGAGTTTGCTCTCCCCGTGTTTGCGTGAGTTTCCTCCGGGTGCTCTGGTTTCCTCCCACAGTCCAATGGCATGCACTATGGGTTAATTGGCAAATCTCTATAGGCCCAGTAAGGTGTGAATGTGAGTGTGATTGTGTGGGCCCTGCGGTGTGTTGTTTCTCGCCTTGCGCCCGTAGGTTCTCGGGATAAGCTCCAGTCCCCCCGCGACCCTGATTGGGATTAAGCGGTTTGGAAAATGTATGAATGTTGATATGATCAAGATGACTGTCAGAATCAGTGAATACCAAAGTTTGCTGTAGATTTACAGTTGCTGTCGTATTTTATTGTGTTATAAAAATACAACAAAATACTGAAGGCAAATAACTGTAAATTTACACTAAAGGTTACAGTGTAGTGAAATGCACACCAATTTATTCATTGGATTGTGCCAATTTAGATAAAACTTAACAGATTTCCAGTGACGCCTGGTGACGTTTGCTCACTATCACTGAGAAACTGTAAATGTAAAATCATATAAATGGTCAAAAATTAAATGTTAAATTTGTCTGTTCAATTTGGCCGAGAAAATAGGAGAAAATTGAGGACCACTTTGTCAAAAAAAAAAATTGTTAACTTTCTCCTTCCATTTCCTGACACTGAGACAGCTATTGGTTTTTAAAAGCTTCAGCATGACAAATCAGTTCTTTTTGAATTAACAACAACAGCAAAACTGTCTTAACTGCAAACGGAGCAACAACTTTAATGCATTAACTGCAATTTTTGCACGTTTCTAATAAGAAATGAGAATTTAAAAAAAAATGTAATTTATATTTTGAATTTGTAATTTAAATTTTTATTTTCTGTATTTTCTGTTTTTTTTTTGGCAGAAAGATCATCAAGACTGATTCATCTCACTGTATATCCACTCTCTCTCTCTCTCTCTTTCACACACACACACACACACACACCTGCTACTTCACGTGAGGTGTACAGCAGGTGTGCTGCCTAAAGCGTTCAGCGCAAGCGTTCAGGTGACTCAGGTAGGACCCAGGGCATGAGCAGGAAGATCACTTCCTAATGCCTCACACACACACACACACACACACACACACGCACACACACGCACACACACACACACACAGAGTCTATCTACAACTATCTTTGTAGGGACATTCCATAGACTCCCATAATGACTAGATGTACAGTACATCATTCTAGAGCTAACCCTAACACTAACCTTAACCTTGACCTCAGTAACCAAAAGCACATCTTTTACCTCTTTTAGTTTCTCAAATAAAACAAGTACATTTTCTATAAAGTCATAAAGTTTTGAAATAAAATGGTGATGGAACTTGGTTATGATTTTATCTTTTGTAAATGAATTCAGAAACCACAACAACGGCTGTGTGAAGCGGAATTTAAATAAAAAAAAACATAAGCAAAAATCCACAACAAACGTCATCAGCTGTGGTCAAATTGTATGGATTATTTATTTTCTTATTTTGTAGCAACTTTGTAATACATATATTAAGTTTGCTCACTTTTTTGAAAACTACAGCTGTCACCGGACTTTCACAATGTAATTCAGGGTTTTCTTTTTGTGATGAAAATGTTAAATTAATAACTGCTACAGACTGCTATTTTATGTTTATAGTGGAAAAGAAGAGTTTTCACCCACACCCACACCCACACCCACATCCACAGGTACACATGTGAGGTATATGACGTCTTTAAATGCACATGTTTCTTTTCTACAGTCTATTTCACCAAGTCCAAAAATCGTTTTTAGTGTAAAACAAATACAGTTGAGAAACCCGTGGATTGTGCATTTGTAAGTGTCTGATAACTTGATCAGTAAATGCAGGGATGAGGTGAGTTGTACCAATAAAGCTGAATGTAAATGCAATGAAATTTTGATGCACTTGAAGTTGTTACTCTCATCAAAAATGTGTATAAAGACGTTTATTTAAGTGATGTGTTGCTTTATGATGTATTGTTAATATTGGTAAGATCAATAAAAAGATAAATACATGTTAAATGTTATTTTTATCTTTGTGTGTGTTTTCATATACTCCTTTCATTACACTTCACACATTCCAACAGCTTTCACGAGATGTTTTCAGGTGTAGAATTTAAACCAGAGTTCTTACTGTGGTAGTTTTCTCAGATATTGGGTTAAAGCAAAATCTGAGGTAAGTGAAGCCAGGAATCGAGATATATGTTAGCTAAGTGAGAAAAAGCTAGAAAAACACCTCCAAGCCGTTACAAAGCTCCGTCTACCTGCATACATATGCATCATTTATTTATAGGATCTAATAGTGTACACACAACAACACACTCCTGTACTTCTGCACTTTGAACAGTTGTTTTTGCCTTCAGTGATCAGCGACGTGCAAGCAGAGAGCGGTTGCTGTGCATCTGTAAGTGTGTTATTCCTCCACTAGTCCTTCATCAGTGGCCCGTGGTTTTTTTTGTTGACCGAAATGAGACAATGCCACAACCGGGTTTTGTTTAACAGCTGTGATGTAAGTTACTCGCTACTCAGTTAGCATCATGTTGTCTAAAGAGTGGAGGCTTGTTAAAATGTAGATTTAGTAATGCAGGTGTGTGATGACTTGATCAGAGTGAGAGCGGGGATGAGCTGAAGGTGTTCACAATGACAAATAATCACTCACTTTCACCTCTCTCTTTCTCTCTCTCTCTCTCTCTCTCTCTCTCTCTCTCTCTCTCTCTCTCTCTCTTCTCTTCTCTCTGTTAGCACGCTCACTCCCTACCCACTAGGGCATTAACAGAAAAGCCGATTTGTCGATGTCAGAGGCACAAGTCGACGACCCCTGAGAGAAGTCGACAAGTCGTGTGTTTTCCTCTCTCTGTGTGCGTGCTTGTGTACAATCAGAGGCAATCTCTGCCTCTGATTGGCTTACGCTGATATGCGTACCTTGACTTAACCAATTATTATAGTCACTTCAGGCGATGTTTTGTTCAATTGCCATGTTGACAGTTAATGTTAAATGTTAAAGAGAACTGTTATAAAAGTTGCTGATTGTTGGAAACCTGTGTTCCTCCGCTGCGTCTGCGTGATGACATCATCAAACCACTTGTCGACTCGACTTCGACTTTATTGACGGATAAGTCGATCTGAAAAAATTTGAAGTCGTTAACGCCCTACTACCCACATTGTCTTTGTCTTTCTCCCTCACTTTTTCTACCCCATGCACACTCTATCTATCTATCTATCTATCTATCTATCTATCTATCTATCTATCTATCTATCTATCTATCTATCTATCTATCTATCTATCCTTACCCTCTGCTTCTCTC